>JADKLZ010030838.1:0-12796 GCA_021533235.1 Biomphalaria straminea | reverse complement strand
TTTTTTTTTTTTTGGGGGGGGAGGGTTTACCACACTATGTCTTGCGAGCCACATGACCGAAAAGTTACAAAAACAAATTGAAATTGTTCTGAAACTATTTAGGTAGAAACATATGGGTTAAATACTTAATTAATAGGTTTTTAGACAGTTATATATTTTTACGCGTCAGAAAATAACCACATTTCTCTACTTACAATATATGCAACAGTGTAAGTAGTTCTAACAACGACTAATTTTGCGGACTCTTTTGGTAAAATAAATTCCATGGATCCTCCCTATAGGCTTAGTTTGACAATTTTTCTATTCGCGACAAAAACTAAGAACGACGCTATATTTATTTTATAATACTGTTTTTATGTTGTTTTATTAGACAACCATTCTTTCTTTATAAAAATTAATGTGTTGTTTTATTATCATGTTCAACAACAACAACAACAACAAAAAAAGAGTAAAGATAGGTTTCCTGGTAGATTCTACATTCAGAGTTCCAATTCACAAAGACACAAATGTTAAAGATCATGATACCAATCCACCAGAGAAATGAGGGTCCAAAACTAGGTACAGATACGATACATTTTTTCAACCTTTTTTTTCGTTTGGAAGTAGTATTTACACTTTGTGCCGACGTTTTCGCGGGCCGAATGGAACCACGTAGTGGGCCGAATCTGACCCGCGGGCCGTATTTCGAGCATCACTGCTCTAGACAGTACACACCGCCAAGAGACGGCTAGGGAGTCCGAGGAACTGCCGGAGGGGCACGGGGCGAAGCCCCGGAGCCTAGCACAATTTCCGTTATTTTAAGCTTTAAAAAATGCATATTCTGAGATATCAACAGTGCTATTAGACTGCTACTCTTCCACTAAAAAAAATCAAAAACCAAATCTGCTATTCACTTGAGTCCAGCGACTGGTAGAAAATGGTAAAATGATTTAGTTTTTGTATTGTAAGGGGGAGGGAAACCACAAAACCCAATTTGGCTACGCTCATGAAATTTGGTGACTGTAGTTTTTTAAGTTGGCTGCACTGGGGCAGTAAACAAAGTTTCCCTTTCAGACAATGAGGTCTGAGGCATGTGATGGTTTGAACTCCTCCCATCCCGGCTACGACCATATGTTATATGATAGGTGTAGGCCTAAGTCTAAATCTCTACAAAATATATAAAGTTGTATAATGCATCGAAAACTGTATGTCTGCATTCGTAGAATTGTATAATTTGAATATGAATGAATATATCATGAACCATTATTTATAAATCTAAGTCTCCTTTCATTTAATATCGGATGTGACAGCGCTATATAATTTTTTGTAATTATTGTAATAATTTTCATCATTAATGACTTTATATTAAGCATAAGTTTGCCATTAATTATTATGGTGTAACGAATTGATTTAGATCTAGATTTATTTTTTAATTAAATATATATTTTTTTAACCCTCAAGTGTAGTATTTTTTACTATTTTTAGATCTATAATCTATGTTATTAAAAATAAGCAAAAAGAACCTTACTTTTCTATTCAAATCGCAGAAAGTAGAACTTTTATACACAAATTGAGCTGTGAAAAAGTTGGGTGGCTTTCAATTTCGCGGCTGTGCGACACTGTGTGCATGTGTTATTGTGAATCTCTATTAAGTATTGTTAAAGAGCTAATTGTCGCGCCTTATTTTTTTTTTTGGTTCGTTATATCAATGCTTTCTAACTTAACCTATCTCATCCCCCTTTGTCGTTAACTTTCAATGGAACCATCAAAAGACGGGGGAGGAAAGGAGCAAAAAAATGGGAGTTCCATATATCAAAGGTCCATGCCGACCAGCAAAATGATGAGGCCAAACACAACCTCGGAGACATCAAAGCAGTGTTGAAGTCCATGCCGCTTGCGCAGAAAGTTTGGTCTAACGTTTTGCAAATGATAATATGTACAGTGTAGCCCCCCTATAGCGTATTGTTTTTTATTCTAGTCGAATTTCAAACTAAAGTAATTGTAATAATAATAAAATAAAAAAAAAGGAAAGAAAACGTGTTCGGGCCTTTGTTTCTTACTGCTGTCACTTTTTTTTTTTTAAGTTGTCTGTATTGAAATTTTTTTTCTTTGGTCGCGGCCTGACCGGCCCATTTGGTACCGGCCCACCGGGCATTTGCCCGGTTGCCCATATAGCCAGTCCGCCCCTGGTTTATAGTTGTCTATAGTTTCAAATTATTAGTCGACGATTTTATTCTCTATATAAGGCTTAAAAGTAAAGTAAAGTGTCCCCTTAAGACCTTGCGAGGTATGGGGCAGATGATGTTAAGGTCATCTGTTTCTTTGGCCAACGGTTAACGAGCAGGGTGTTATGTGGCCAGCACAACGACCAACCGCCTTTACTTTCCCCAACTAAAGTCTCAGGGGCGGCCTAAAAATCCAATTCAAATTCAAACGCCCAGTCTTCACCGGGATTCAAACCCAGGACCTCAGGTTCGGAAGTCAAGCGCTTAACCATTCGACCACCTCGCCACTTATAGGGCTTATCTCCCCTTAATTAGTACTGTCTCAATATAATGCAATCTTTCGAAAAAAAATTAAAAGCTTTAGGGTTTATTAAAAGAAATTTCTATAAATCAAATAAGAACATAGATCTAAAATGTTATTTAACCTTCGTTAGTTCAATATTAGATTATGCATTCTCTGTTTGGGACCCCCTCAACTCAAGAAAAACATTATGAAACTGAAACCTTCAGGACAGAAGACTTAAAAGTAAAGTAGCAATGATAAATAAAACACTGAACTATAATCTTCAAATACAAAATTTAATAAAGTACTCAGAAAGACACAAAGATAAAGACACACTCCTCATTCTTTATGATAGGACAAATTCGAACAGAAGATCCTTCTCTAGTCACCTGGTGCAATAAGAGCCAACCAGAAAAAAAAAACAGTGACTTGGTAGAATTTTAAGTCTTTCTTTTACACGCATGTCACATAAGACTGCCATAAGATATAGTTACCTTATTTTGTGATGAGACATAATGAGACATTTTTTTTATAAAAATGTGGAACAATAGTGGGGTAATGAAAAGAACATCATTAAAATAATTGATAAACATTTTTTTTTCATTGATTCAAGTGGTTCCAATGGCAATGAATAATTTTGCTAAGTTTCAACTAGGTCCTGAAATGGTAAGTGTGAGAAATCATGTGTACAAATTTTTTAGAGACTGACAGACAAAGTTTATATATGTTTTGTAAAAAAAACATTTAAATAAAGTATATATGGAAAAGAACTGCACGTTTACAGCCACCTATCTAAAATATTTATTTTTTCCCTTTTTAGAGTTATCTATAGCAAAATGTACGAAAGTGACAATATACAAAACACCGGGGACCCTAGGCCTAGAGGACCCCATCTTGGTGAACGACATCGTCATAAAAAAAAATTGGTATGTTAAAGGTTATTAATACTCGGTCATTGGTTGGTAACTCCAAACAGTTAGTACAGCTAAACCAATGTAGGCCTCTTTAATTCTTAATGTATAACTTAAGATTAACACGAGCAAACTTTTTCTAAAACATAGCTGAATATAGCTATAATGTATATTGAACTTAAAAATGGATATATGGAACCATAATTGAAACAAAATCCGTCAACTCTCCTTAGCTGACATAGAAGAGAGCACCTGGCTGCATGCGGCGTCGGAACAAGACAGCAGGTCACTCACGAAGGTCGTGGGATACACATTTGAAACTAAACGCAAACGACGAAGTGAAAATCTAAATCGACCACCTGCGGACAATGGTTTTGCTTGCCCTGGATGTGGCGAAATATGTAGGTCACAGCCGGGGCTACAGAAACATGTTGACCAAAATAAAATATTGGCAGTGAATAACTGGGCATCGGTGGGAAGCGTGGTCGAGAGGTTAAGTGCGGCTTGAGCTTGGCTTGCTTGGCTACCTAGAAGGGGGCTCGAGGTTCGACACCCGACTCGGGCAGAGTTGTGTTTACTGAGCGCCCAAAGGCAGCACGGGAAACCAATTCCTAGATACCCCCTCCCCCCCACCGGTCCACAAATGAGATTGGACTAAAGCGCTCTGAGCATGCTATAAGCATGAAAGTAGCGCTATATAAAAGCTATAATAATAATAATAATAATAATCAGCTCTGGAAGAAAATCATATAGCGAAGCAACAAAAAACTAAAACAATAGTGCTACTAAAACCAGTGACCCATGAACTTGCGAGGATAAATCATCAACTGCTCCTCCTTACATATTTAGCGCCCTTGACATTTCTTAATAATATCCAATTATTTTTTTAAGCCTCTTCAAATCTTATTACTTTTATTTTCTTATATTTATTTTAAGAATTCATTATACCGCCACAGCATTTTCCCATATAACTTCCTCTTCTTTTTCTACATTGCTGTATTTTTATTGCTCAAAGAATGATGGCCAGTTTGATAGAGTAAAACAAAAATATTAGCAAAGAGAAGAATATTGTGATTGACAGTTTTAATGAGACACTAATAGACTTTTCATAACGCCAAGTTATTGGCGAATATTTGAAAAGAAGATTTGATGTTTGTACATGTAGGGAGCATTTGACTTATACATTGTGTTTTATTAAATGTTTTAAGCTCGACCTGTTGAGAAAGTGAGAGAGAGAAAGAAAGAATGAATGAGAAATAGTGAGTAAGAAAAGAAAAGAGATAGAAAGAGTGAAGGGGAGAAAAAAAAGAAAAGTAAATGGAAACGAGAATAAAAAAAAGATAGAAAAGAAATGGAGATAAAAGAAAACAGAAGTGATATGAATAAAGAAAAATGAAAGAAAAATGAAAAAAACACAAATTGAAAGAGAGCGAGAGTGTGAGAGAGAGATAGGGAGAGAGAGAGGGGGAGACGGGGGAAGGGAGAGAGTGTCAGAGAGAGAGGGGGGGAGAGAGATAAAAGTGAGAGAGAGAGTGTGAGAGAGTGAAGGAGAGAGGGGAAGGGAGATAGGGGGAGAGAGAGTGTGTGTGAGAGGGAGAGAGAGGGGGAAGAGAGAGGAGGAGAAAGTGTGTGAGAGGGAGAGGGGGAGATAGGGGGAGAGAGAGTGAGAGAGTGTTTAAGAGAGAGGGGGGAGAGTGTGTGAGAGAGAGAGAGAAAGAGGGGAGCTATATATATATATATAGAGAGAGAGAGAGTTGGGAGTTAGAAAGAGAGAATTACGAAAAGAGCGAAACGAGAGAAAAAGAAAGAGAATAGATGAACTAGAAAGAGCAATAATCAGGATAGAATCACAAGCCTAGCCGGACAGTAATATATAGTGTTTAACACTCTTGTATATTGAATATAATTTGATTGCTTGCTAGACAACAAATCCAAAGCTATAAGAAAACAAGAAATACATATAAATTATAAAGAGGATTGATTGCTCTACTCCCTAAGTGCAACGTATCACCTGCATTTGTTTTGTTAATAAAGAAATGCATTTTAATGTTCATTACGCCTTTGAATTACATCTCTTTACATGCAAAACATATTTTAATAGTTCACGTTTTAGTGACAAAGTGCAATCTTTTTTTTTAATTTTTTTTATGCATTTAAACTTAACTTGTATCCAGGAAGCATTGTTTGTTATAAACTGAGATGTAATGTGAGATTTTATTGAAGCAGAAGTATGGCGGTCTGATTAATGAAAATAAATTAACCTTTTTTTTTGGCTCCAATTACCTTTTTTTAAAAAAAATAAAGAGCATAAAATTGTTTCACACAGACAATTGTAGTCTACCAAATTATTAACAATTCAAATCAATTAAATCTGGCATTGATATGTAGTTATATAATTAAATATAAAATGAATTGATATTTTGACATTCGTTTTAAGAAGTTTTAAAACATTTTTTTAAAATTAGAAATTGATTTATGGGGGAAAAATGTTTCTAATATTAATTAAAAGTACAGCACGATGACACTCAGAGCGATGCCACCTTAACTAGCTACCTGGCCTTATTATGGTATGCTATTTGGACTTTCGTTATAATAGTTACGAGTTTGAATCCCGCCAGCTATCTTGCAGGATATTTTGGTTTCGATCGTAATAAAAATGGTTTAACTGTTCTAGGCACAAGTTAAGTAATAGCAGGTAAAATATTCGTTCACCACAAGCGGGAGAATTGGTGATGCACTGATGAGTAGACAAATTCTTTTATCGTAGAATACTACTTATGTGGTGTGTCAGTGTCAAGTCAGTGTGTATTTTTCAAGTTCTTAGACTACACACACACACACAAAGGACTCATGTACACAGGATTCGAGTACAGTATTGCTCCACAGTTTAACTTAAGTGTTTACACAATAGACCTAAACATGCTCTTAGGCTCATGCTAATTAGAATGCATTTCCCAATGCTGATATGTTGATATCTCCCAATAGTGATATAATTTCCAATAGTGATATGTTGATGTTTCCAAATGTTGATTTGTTGATGTCTTCCAATGTTGATATGTTAATGTTTCCCAATGATGATATGTTGAATTTTCCCGATGCTGATACGTTGATGTTTCTCTATGTGGATATGTTGAAGTTTTCCAATTTTGATATGTTAATGTTTCCCAAAGTTAATATGTTAATGTTTCCCAATGTTCATATGTTGATATTTCCCAATGCTCATATGTTGATGTTTCTCGATATTGATATGTTGATATTGACATATTGTACAGAGCCAAGACGTGGCAACAAACCATTGGTCTAAACTGTCCATAGCTTGTGACGTTGCAGGTCAAAGTTCTGGCCTCCTTGAACAAATTGGTCTTGGCTGAAGGCACAGCTTCTATGTCTAGCCGTGTTTTGGGCGCTTATATTCACAAACTCTTTATAGTGGAGCAATGTTACATGCATGTATTTATACATCCACCATAGACATAAATAAATATAGACTGGAAACAGGAAGTAACTTTATGTAACTTGAAAAAATGTATATCTATTGAATTCAGATTTCCGAATTTGTCAAGTTGCACGATTTTCAGTCTTAGAGATTAAACAAAACTACACTGCCTCCTTATTTATAAAATATATAGGTGTGTTTCATTGTGTATATTAAAAAGGAAGTTTAAAAAAGCACATAATGGTTACCCGTTATCTGTCTATGTCTAGTTTCTGAACAAAAAATGAACATTATGATTAATTGACATTACAGTCACGCTAAGAGATTAAAAAAAAAACACTAGTGAAAATATTGTAATTCTTATATAGGTTATGGCTGAAATAGATATGAATACTTAACTTTTATACTGCTCATGCTGTATAGTATTGTACACAAAATTGCAAGTCACAAATTTTCCCTTCATAAAACTCTTATTGGCCAGTCTATATTTATTTATGTCTATGACATCCACACATTAACACATGCTACATCAATTGTACTAATTCCGGCAGAAAAAGGATCAGAGTCAGTGGCGTAGCATCCATGGCGCGAAGGGGTTCAGTGAACCCGGGCCCACGACCCTTAGGGGCCCACAGTCTGTGGAGTACCAACCATGGCGCAAAGGGATTTATTGACCAGTTGGGGTTCACATGAGCCCTTGGGTATAACACAAAACTGGAATACATAATTGCACTTTCGTAAAGGCAATTAAAAAGTATAACCTAAAAAGCCTTATTTAAAGGAGGGGCCCAACTAGATATTCTTGAACCCGGGCCCGCTGCTAGCTTGTTACGCTACTAATCAGAGTTGAAAGATGGGACGAGGATTTCTACCTTGTAAAACCTCAGTCTTGAGATTATAAACTTAAACGGCATAAACGCTGAAACGAGGACAATTTAAGCTTGGCAATCCTCGCATTTGATGGCATCGTGCCTTTCTTGAACACCTAAGAGAATTGGACACCTATTCGTAATTGAACTTCTCTAATATCTCTCACATCTCTAATGTCTCTCACATCTCGAGCTACTCTAATGTCTATAGCATCTCTAATGTCTCTAACATCTCTAATTTCTCACATCTCTAATGTCTTTCATGTCTTTCACATCAATAATGTCTCTAACTACTCTAATGTCTTTAACATCTCTAATGTCTCTAACATCTCTAATAGCTCAAATAATGTCTATAATATATGTTTGTTTTGTTTTCTAAAATGTTTTACATGTTTCGGATGTTCCTTCAGAGTTGAAGATAGTTTACTTCCAAACCTCCCGAAGGACGACGGGGGTGGGGGATGGGAGTGGGCTGGGTTTGAACCCGTGACCATAGATAAATCCAAACGACAGTCAAGCGCGCAAACCGCACGACCAGGCAGCCATCCATAGCTTGCGACGTTGCAGTTCATAAAGTTCATGTTTATACATTTTAAAATACTTTTTTCATCACTCTTTCACTACATGTTTACTATTTATTTGATTCTTAACACTTTGACTTGTGGATTTCTTATTTTATTTTATTTTTATTTCAATACTGGTTCAGCATATTTTATTACATACATCCTTGAAGACCACAGGGTTAAAAAACCACAATCGTTGGATATTTCTAGCGCCCCGAAGGAGTATAAATTAATGGCCTCTAGACGTTTTCAACATTTTAAATATTACGGAAGGACTATAAAAGATATCTATAATTCCCAATAAAATGAATAGATTAAAATCTAATTTAAAACACAGCAGACAAAACAATGCTATGATTTCCTTTACCAAAGCTTACAGTAAAAATTAGCAGGGTTTCGTCTGCTTTTTTATTGGTCTAAGAACAATACCTGAAAAGTAATAGAGACTTATTTTATACAAACTTTATATCAAATCACTCTGTCTGTCTGTCTCTTTGTCTGTCTGCATGGTAAAAAGTTTGAACATATTTTTTTTCCCCTTTCCCAATAAACTTTGCACACCTGTTTATTGAACCTGACAAGACATGAATCAATATAAAAAAAAATTAAACAATTAATTCATTAATTGTTGGTGATAAATTATTTTGTTTGATTTTCAATAAAGTTATATAAATGCTACTTAATGAGAGATGTGGATAAATAAACATGGATTTAGTACCCTTATTATGTTTTTATTTGTTAGTTGTTTTGTTTCCTTCCACTTTCCTTCCTCGGATTAAATTAAAATTTCGCAGAATTATTCATGGTCGATACTTTTGTTTTTAAATGTAAACTTTCAAATTGTCTCATTGCCACTTACAACCAGTCCAAAACCTTCACGTATGGCTCATGTTCGTATCACGTGGCAAAAAGCTATTGGTCTAAACTGCCCACAAAAGCGTGGTCGAGAGGCTAAGTGCGGCTTGAGCTTGGCTTGCTTGACTACCTAGAAGGGGGGCTCGAGGTTCGACACCCGACTCGGGCAGAGTTGTGTTTACTGAGCGCCCAAAGGCAGCACGGGAAACCAACCCCTAGATACCCCTCCTCCCCCCCCCCCCCACTGGTCCACAAATGAGATTGGGCCAAAGCGCTCTGAGCATGCTATAAGCATGAAAGTAGCGCTATATAAAAGCTATAATAATAATAACAGATTGTGACGTTGCAGGTCAATGCTGAGGCCTTCTGTAACGAATGGTCTCGCACCACTCCCACTTTTATGCAACAGGATTCCCGAGTAAATAGTTGAATATAATCCTTCTTAATGATTCCATAGTTTGGGTTACTCCCCTTTACCTCCACCCAGGGCCGGTCTTAGGCCACTGCAACCTATGCGGTCGCAGTGGGCCCCGCGCTTTCATAGGCCTCGCGCTTAGTCTAAGTGTAATTATTCTATGGCCACCGTCAGTCGCGAAGCGACTATGGATCATCTCATTTCCATGAGATGAATGCCTGGGCATAAGCTGTGGTCGGAACGATGTCGCCCACACATCAGTTCCCCCCTCTCCACGCAGCTGATGTATCCAAAGGAACGGCAGTGCCTATACAGTTTGGGGTCAGCAGCGTCGCAGGTTCCTCCAGAGTGTAGCACTGGGTGCTGCAAACTGCCTTAGGGTCGCCAGCTCCTGATTTTTCCTCAGGGTTGACTCCCGAAGCCTTTCCCTTGGTTGGGTATAGCTGCAAGGCAGCAGAGGTTTGAAATCAGAGTTTTCCTTCTCCTAGGTGGGTAGCCAGCCATGGCTAACGAGCCCCTCCTGCCCGAAGCTTACTGGTTAAGGCGCCAGTTACTCGCCTGTGCCCCTTCTCCTGTTAGTAAGAACAGTTCCGCCGGACTCAATATCTGAGCCACACGTGAAGGCCGGGAGTTGGACTGGTTGTCAGAGGCTATTTGAGACGCATGCCATTAGGAAGCATTTCAGTGTAATTATTAGATTGCAAAATATATAGGAATGATTCATGGAAATGTCCTGAATTTATTAAAATCTCCAGAAAATCATAAAAATCTCCTGAAAAATAGACACAATTGTCATTTGTGGGTGTCATTCATTGCGAAAAATGCCAATCCTATGCGCGATGAAAGAAAAAAAGGCAATGTCAGCTTTCATGTAATAAAATGTAATAATCGGGCGAATAGTCACCTTAATCGTAAGTTCCAGTACCTTATTTACTTGTATAGTCACTGGCATATAAATGTGTTTTAGGTTACAAGGTTCTCTATGTAAAGTAAATTTGACCGCAAATTTGTACTTTTCTTATTCAAAATCTTAATTTTTACAAATTATTCCTTATTCCCACCCAGACAAGGCCCCGTGTTATCAGTTTCACATAGGGCCCCGCAATCGCTAGGACCGGTCCTGCCTCCCTCCCCCCCCCCCCACCTACCACGTATATAGGGCCGGCCTTAGACCATTGGAGGCCCTAGGCGAAGTGAATAGGGTGGCCCCAAGTAAAATAGAAAAATTTAAACATTAAGACCGAAAAATACGCATTGAATTAAAAACCTTCCTGTATCTTTATCTTAACTCTTTCTTTCCTAACTGACGATACCAACGTTGATTACACCAGAATGTGGTAAATAATTACTGTGAGAAAGAGTTAAATCAACAAGTAAGTTCAATTCAATCAGTGCCGATAGCACGAATGTGCTTTATGGATGATTCATGATCAACAGTATAGAAAAAAATATTTCAACAAAATGAAGAAACTATTGTTTTCTAACATACGTAGTCTAACAAGGAAGCTATATTTTAATATCTTTAATTGACCCTACATTGTAGAGACATGCATAAAGCTGGGTTAGTAGACAAAGAGCCATAGAGTTCTAGGTTTGAGATTTGATCCATGTTTCGTAATTGTTTTTCTAAAATAAATGTCTATTGTGTCATGCGTGAGGTGCCCCACCAATCAGAGGCAGGGGCGTAGCTAGGAATTTTCCATCGCTTGGGGGCCCGGGGGATCGACCTTTTGGGGGGCCCCTACTTTTTGCGTAATTACTAATTTCTAATGTAAAAAACACTTATTTGAGGCCTTCCTTAAGTGGGGGCCCGAGGGGGATTTTCAAATTCTCCCCCCTCCACCATAGCTACGCCACTGATCAGAGGACCGAGTGGCTGACTAGTTTGCCAATGTCTTAGACCGGTCCTGACATATATCTACTTCCACTCAATGTATTAACTTCAATTTGCTTTTAAAAGCTCTCCAACAGTTCTTCTACCTTGTACAAGTCTTGAGACCGATCTGGTTAGGGCAGCGTCCCTTCATTTCAAGCAACATCTCTCTAGCCAATCAGATTCATCGGCTTTGTCTTTAAAAAAAAAGGGGGTTTAAAAAAAACACAAAAAAAAAACTCTGCGATTGGCATCCGTGACAATGCCATATTCTGACGCAGTCTCGCGTTTTCGATCCCCCACCTCCCTCTCTTTCTCTCTCATCCTCCGTCTCCCCCTCTTCTTCAGCTGTCTCCGCGTAGTATAGTATAGTCTTTGACCGATCCTTGTTGTTTTTTTTTTTTAATATATTCTAGTCAAAAAGAATATAAAGTGTCTTTCTATAACAGGCTGAAAGCTTAGCTAACACTCACCCAGCATTGGTCATAGTGACTAGTGAAAGACTTAGTTCTTAGATACGTAGTGAAGAAGAACTAATGGATTACACGGTAAGTTACTAGTTCTTACATTATTTATCTATTTAATTGTAATCTCCCTTTGTTTTCAAGTGTCAATTATTTTTCGTCACGTAAAAACAGGTAATTAAAAAATAAATTTATTTTCTAAATTATGTTCATATAACATAACCAACTTAACATCCGCATTTTTTCAGTAATGAAGAAGGAAAATAAAAATATTTTCTGGTCCGTTACTAGCCATCAAGCTATGCTTTTAAAGTGCATAAGTTAAGCTTAAAAAAAAAATATTACTTAACATTTTACTTGAATTCTTTTAACCACATCCCAGAGACTTTTGTCGATATAGAAAGTGATAGCTGATAGGAGGAATTGAATTGAGGAACAAAATTAAGCAAAAGTACACAAAATCTATTTTAAAAAAAGGTTTCATCTTGATACGAGAATGGGTATCGGAGAATGAAAGTTTTCAATTATCTAAGGGGACGAATGACGACACCGTACATACTTAGCCAGATCTGTAACTACTGATAAGATAATTTATCTTCTTGATATCAAACAAAATAATTAATTACCAGTATTTAATGAACTAATTATTGATGTGTTTTTTTAAGTTTAAACTTGATACGAAAATGGGTGTGGGAGAAATTGTGTATACAACTTTTTTTTTTTTACCAGATAGTCAGACAGACAGATTTGATATAAGCCTTATAGAAAATAGCTCGACCTTTATCTACAATTTGGTAGCCAACCTTGTTTTAGCCACTCATTAGATAGCGCTCGGAAATACTTAAGGCAATATTCATAATGTTACTTCTCAAGCTAGTGTTTTAGTTAAGGCAAATTTCGGATATTATGTACGATAATGGGCG
>JADKLZ010030837.1:0-12442 GCA_021533235.1 Biomphalaria straminea | reverse complement strand
TTTTTTTTTTTTTGGGGGGGGAGGGTTTACCACACTATGTCTTGCGAGCCACATGACCGAAAAGTTACAAAAACAAATTGAAATTGTTCTGAAACTATTTAGGTAGAAACATATGGGTTAAATACTTAATTAATAGGTTTTTAGACAGTTATATATTTTTACGCGTCAGAAAATAACCACATTTCTCTACTTACAATATATGCAACAGTGTAAGTAGTTCTAACAACGACTAATTTTGCGGACTCTTTTGGTAAAATAAATTCCATGGATCCTCCCTATAGGCTTAGTTTGACAATTTTTCTATTCGCGACAAAAACTAAGAACGACGCTATATTTATTTTATAATACTGTTTTTATGTTGTTTTATTAGACAACCATTCTTTCTTTATAAAAATTAATGTGTTGTTTTATTATCATGTTCAACAACAACAACAACAACAAAAAAAGAGTAAAGATAGGTTTCCTGGTAGATTCTACATTCAGAGTTCCAATTCACAAAGACACAAATGTTAAAGATCATGATACCAATCCACCAGAGAAATGAGGGTCCAAAACTAGGTACAGATACGATACATTTTTTCAACCTTTTTTTTCGTTTGGAAGTAGTATTTACACTTTGTGCCGACGTTTTCGCGGGCCGAATGGAACCACGTAGTGGGCCGAATCTGACCCGCGGGCCGTATTTCGAGCATCACTGCTCTAGACAGTACACACCGCCAAGAGACGGCTAGGGAGTCCGAGGAACTGCCGGAGGGGCACGGGGCGAAGCCCCGGAGCCTAGCACAATTTCCGTTATTTTAAGCTTTAAAAAATGCATATTCTGAGATATCAACAGTGCTATTAGACTGCTACTCTTCCACTAAAAAAAATCAAAAACCAAATCTGCTATTCACTTGAGTCCAGCGACTGGTAGAAAATGGTAAAATGATTTAGTTTTTGTATTGTAAGGGGGAGGGAAACCACAAAACCCAATTTGGCTACGCTCATGAAATTTGGTGACTGTAGTTTTTTAAGTTGGCTGCACTGGGGCAGTAAACAAAGTTTCCCTTTCAGACAATGAGGTCTGAGGCATGTGATGGTTTGAACTCCTCCCATCCCGGCTACGACCATATGTTATATGATAGGTGTAGGCCTAAGTCTAAATCTCTACAAAATATATAAAGTTGTATAATGCATCGAAAACTGTATGTCTGCATTCGTAGAATTGTATAATTTGAATATGAATGAATATATCATGAACCATTATTTATAAATCTAAGTCTCCTTTCATTTAATATCGGATGTGACAGCGCTATATAATTTTTTGTAATTATTGTAATAATTTTCATCATTAATGACTTTATATTAAGCATAAGTTTGCCATTAATTATTATGGTGTAACGAATTGATTTAGATCTAGATTTATTTTTTAATTAAATATATATTTTTTTAACCCTCAAGTGTAGTATTTTTTACTATTTTTAGATCTATAATCTATGTTATTAAAAATAAGCAAAAAGAACCTTACTTTTCTATTCAAATCGCAGAAAGTAGAACTTTTATACACAAATTGAGCTGTGAAAAAGTTGGGTGGCTTTCAATTTCGCGGCTGTGCGACACTGTGTGCATGTGTTATTGTGAATCTCTATTAAGTATTGTTAAAGAGCTAATTGTCGCGCCTTATTTTTTTTTTTGGTTCGTTATATCAATGCTTTCTAACTTAACCTATCTCATCCCCCTTTGTCGTTAACTTTCAATGGAACCATCAAAAGACGGGGGAGGAAAGGAGCAAAAAAATGGGAGTTCCATATATCAAAGGTCCATGCCGACCAGCAAAATGATGAGGCCAAACACAACCTCGGAGACATCAAAGCAGTGTTGAAGTCCATGCCGCTTGCGCAGAAAGTTTGGTCTAACGTTTTGCAAATGATAATATGTACAGTGTAGCCCCCCTATAGCGTATTGTTTTTTATTCTAGTCGAATTTCAAACTAAAGTAATTGTAATAATAATAAAATAAAAAAAAAGGAAAGAAAACGTGTTCGGGCCTTTGTTTCTTACTGCTGTCACTTTTTTTTTTTTAAGTTGTCTGTATTGAAATTTTTTTTCTTTGGTCGCGGCCTGACCGGCCCATTTGGTACCGGCCCACCGGGCATTTGCCCGGTTGCCCATATAGCCAGTCCGCCCCTGGTTTATAGTTGTCTATAGTTTCAAATTATTAGTCGACGATTTTATTCTCTATATAAGGCTTAAAAGTAAAGTAAAGTGTCCCCTTAAGACCTTGCGAGGTATGGGGCAGATGATGTTAAGGTCATCTGTTTCTTTGGCCAACGGTTAACGAGCAGGGTGTTATGTGGCCAGCACAACGACCAACCGCCTTTACTTTCCCCAACTAAAGTCTCAGGGGCGGCCTAAAAATCCAATTCAAATTCAAACGCCCAGTCTTCACCGGGATTCAAACCCAGGACCTCAGGTTCGGAAGTCAAGCGCTTAACCATTCGACCACCTCGCCACTTATAGGGCTTATCTCCCCTTAATTAGTACTGTCTCAATATAATGCAATCTTTCGAAAAAAAATTAAAAGCTTTAGGGTTTATTAAAAGAAATTTCTATAAATCAAATAAGAACATAGATCTAAAATGTTATTTAACCTTCGTTAGTTCAATATTAGATTATGCATTCTCTGTTTGGGACCCCCTCAACTCAAGAAAAACATTATGAAACTGAAACCTTCAGGACAGAAGACTTAAAAGTAAAGTAGCAATGATAAATAAAACACTGAACTATAATCTTCAAATACAAAATTTAATAAAGTACTCAGAAAGACACAAAGATAAAGACACACTCCTCATTCTTTATGATAGGACAAATTCGAACAGAAGATCCTTCTCTAGTCACCTGGTGCAATAAGAGCCAACCAGAAAAAAAAAACAGTGACTTGGTAGAATTTTAAGTCTTTCTTTTACACGCATGTCACATAAGACTGCCATAAGATATAGTTACCTTATTTTGTGATGAGACATAATGAGACATTTTTTTTATAAAAATGTGGAACAATAGTGGGGTAATGAAAAGAACATCATTAAAATAATTGATAAACATTTTTTTTTCATTGATTCAAGTGGTTCCAATGGCAATGAATAATTTTGCTAAGTTTCAACTAGGTCCTGAAATGGTAAGTGTGAGAAATCATGTGTACAAATGTTTTAGAGACTGACAGACAAAGTTTATATATGTTTTGTAAAAAAAACATTTAAATAAAGTATATAAGGAAAAGAACTGCACGTTTACAGCCACCTATCTAAAATATTTATTTTTTCCCTTTTTAGAGTTATCTATAGCAAAACGTACGAAAGTGACAAAATACAAAACACCGGGGACCCTAGGCCTAGAGGACCCCATCTTGGTGAACGACATCGTCATAAAAAAAATTGGTATGTTAAAGGTTAATAATACTCGGTCATTGGTTGGTAACTCCAAACAGCTAGTACAGCTAAACCAATGTAGGCCTCTTTAATTCTTAATGTATAACTTAAGATTAACACGAGCAAAATTCTTCTAAAACATAGCTGAATATAGCTATTATGTATATTGAACTTATAAATGGATATATGAAACCATAATTGAAACAAAATCATAGCTCACAAGAGAGAAACGTCTTGTTCCACATATATCTCTAACCAGTCTCTCGTCTCTTCCACATTTACACCGGTATTTATTGACTTGAGCTACGACAGGCCACCTCGTGAATTGAATTCATTACGGTCTATTTAACCAACAGCTATGACTTCGTGAGTGCTTTCACCAAAGATGCTTGCGCTCCATCATGGACATACGAAGGCAGGACCGCACTACAAACAGCGATGTCCTTGCGAACGCCGGTATAGACAGTATAGAGGGACTTCTTATGGTCCGGCAGCTACGCTGGGCAGGGCACGTATCCCGTATGGGAGACGAACGTATACCAAAGGCAGTCTTTTTTGGTGAGCTAAAAGGTGGTCGACGTAACAGAGGCGCCCCACGGAAACGCTTCAAAGAACAGCTTAGGCGTCAACTCTCCTTGGCTGACATAGAAGAGAGCACCTGGCTGCATGCGGCGTCGGAACGAGACAGCTGGAGGTCACTCACGAAGGCCGCGGGATACACATTTGAAACCAAAAGAAAATCTGCTGCCGAGGACAAACGCAAACGACGAAATGAAAATCTAAATCGACCACCTGCGGACAATGGTTTTGCTTGCCCTGGATGTGGCGAAATATGTAGGTCACAGCCGGGGCTGCAGAAACATGTTGACCAAAAAAAAACTATTGGCAGTGAATAACTATGGGCATCAGCTCTGGAAGAAAATCAGATAGCGAAGCAACAAAATACTAAAACAATAGTGCTACTAAAACCAGTGACCCATGAACTTGCGAGGATAAATCATCAACTGCTCCTCCTTACATATTTAGCGCCCTTGACATTTCTTAATAATATCCAATTATTTTTTTAAGCCTCTTCAAATCTTATTACTTTTATTTTCTTATATTTATTTTAAGAATTCATTATACCGCCACAGCATTTTCCCATATAACTTCCTCTTCTTTTTCTACATTGCTGTATTTTTATTGCTCAGAGAATGTTGGCCAGTTTGTAAGAGTAAAACAAAAATATTAGCAAAGAGAAGAATATTGTGTTTGACAGTTTTAAAGTAACTCTAATAGACTTTACATAACGCCAAGTTATTGGCGAATATTTGAAAAGTAAATTCGATGTTTTTACATGTAGGGAGCATTTGACTTATACATTGTGTTTTATTAAATGTTTTAAGCTCGACCTGTTGAGAAAGTGAGAGAGAGAAAGAAAGAATGAATGAGAAATAGTGAGTAAGAAAAGAAAAGAGATAGAAAGAGTGAAGGGGAGAAAAAAAAGAAAAGTAAATGGAAACGAGAATAAAAAAAAGATAGAAAAGAAATGGAGATAAAAGAAAACAGAAGTGATATGAATAAAGAAAAATGAAAGAAAAATGAAAAAAACACAAATTGAAAGAGAGCGAGAGTGTGAGAGAGAGATAGGGAGAGAGAGAGGGGGAGACGGGGGAAGGGAGAGAGTGTCAGAGAGAGAGGGGGGGAGAGAGATAAAAGTGAGAGAGAGAGTGTGAGAGAGTGAAGGAGAGAGGGGAAGGGAGATAGGGGGAGAGAGAGTGTGTGTGAGAGGGAGAGAGAGGGGGAAGAGAGAGGAGGAGAAAGTGTGTGAGAGGGAGAGGGGGGAGATAGGGGAGAGAGAGTTAGAGAGAGAGAGAGTGTGTAAGAGAGAGGGGGAGAGAGTGTGAGAGAGAGAGAGAAAGAGGGGAGTTATATATATATATATATAGAGAGAGAGAGTTGGGAGTTAGAAAGAGAGAATTACGAAAAGAGCGAAACGAGAGAAAAAGAAAGAGAATAGATGAACTAGAAAGAGCATTAATCAGGATAGAATCACAAGCCAGTAATATATAGTGTTTAACACTCTTGTATATTGAATATAATTTGATTGCTTGCTAGACCACAAATCCAAAGCTATAAGAAAACAAGAAATACATATAAATTATAAAGAGGATTGATGGCTCTACTCCCTAAGTGCAACGTATCACCTGCATTTGTTTTGTTAATAAAGAAATGCATTTTAATGTTCATTACGCCTTTGAATTACATCTCTTTACATGCAAAACATATTTTAATAGTTCACGTTTTAGTGGTAAAGTGCAATCTTTTTTTTTATTTTTTTTATGCATTTAAACTTAACTTGTATCCAGGAAGCATGTGTTTGTTATAAACTGAGATGTAATGTGAGATTTTATTGAAGCAAAAGTATGGCGGTCTGATTAATGAAAATAAATTAGCTTTTTTGGCTCCAATTAGCTTTTTTTTAAAAAAAATAAAGGGCATAAAATTGTTTCACACAGACAATAATTGTAGTCTAACAAATTGTTAACAATTCAAATCAATTAAATCTGGCATTGATATGTAGTTATATAATTAAATATAAAATGAATTGATATTTTGACATTCGTTTTAAGAAGTTTTAAAACATTTTTTTTAAATTAGAAATTGATTTATGGTGGAAAAATGTTTCTAATATTAATTAAAAGTACAGCACGATGACACTCAGAGCGATGCCACCTTAACTAGCTACCTGGCCTTATTATGGTATGCTATTTGGACTTTCGTTATAATAGTTATGAGTTTGAATCCCGCCAGCTATCTTGCAGGATATTTTGGTTTCGATCGTAATAAAAATGGTTTAACTGTTCTAGGCGCAAGTTAAGTAATAGCAGGTAAAATATTCGTTCACCACAAGCGGGAGAATTGGTGATGCACTTATGAGTAGACAATTTCTTTTATTGTAGAATACTACTTATGTAGTGTGTCAGTGTCAAGTCAGTGTGTATTTTTCAAGTTCTTAGACTACACACACACACACACAAAGGACTCATGTACACAGGATTCGAGTACAGTATTGATCCAAGGTTTAACTTAAGTGTTTACACAATAGACCTAAACATGCTCTTAGGCTCATGCTAATTAGAATGCATTTCCCATTGCTGATATGTTGATATTTCCCAATAGTGATATAATTTCCAATAGTGATATGTTGATGTTTCCAAATGTTGATTTGTTAATGTCTTCCAATGTTGATATGTTAATGTTTCCCAATGATGATATGTTGAATTTTCCCGATGCTGATACGTTGATCTTTCCCTATGTGGATATGTTGAAGTTTTCCAATTTTGATATGTTAATGTTTCCCAAAGTTAATATGTTAATGTTTCCCAATGTTCATATGTTGATATTTCCCAATGTTCATATGTTGATATTTCCCAATGTTCATATGTTGATGTTTCTCGATATTGATATGTTGATATTGACATATTGTACAGAGCCAAGACGTGGCAACAAACCATTGGTCTAAACTGTCCATAGCTTGTGACGTTGCAGGTCAAAGTTCAGGCCTCCTTGAACAAATTGGTCTTGGCTGAAGGCACAGCTTCTAAGTCTAGCCGTGTTTTGGGCGCTTATGTTCACAAACTCTTTATAGTTGAGCAATGTTACATGCATGTATTTATACATCCACCATAGACATAAATAAATATAGACTGGAAACAGGAAGTAACTTTATGTAACTTGAAAACATGTATATCTATTGAATTCGGATTTCCGAAATCTGTCAAGTTGCACGATTTTCAGTCTTAGAGATGAAACAAAACTAAACTGCCTCCTTATTTATAAAATATATAGGTGTGTTTCATTGTGTATATTAAAAAGGAAGTTAAAAAAAAGAACATAATGGTTACCCGTTATCTGTCTATGTCCAGTTTCTTAACAGAAAATGAACATTATGATTAATTGACATTACAGTCACGCTAAGAGATTAAAAAAAAAACACTAGTGAAAATATTGTAATACTTATATAGGTTATGGCTGAAATAGATATGAATACTTAACTTTTATACTGCTCATGCTGTATAGTATTGTACACAAAATTGCAAGTCACAAATTTTCCCTTCATAAAACTCTTATTGGCCAGTCTATGTTTATTTATGTCTATGACATCCACACATTAACACATGCTACATCAATTGTACTAATTCCGGCAGAAAAAGGATCAGAGTCAGTGGCGTAGCATCCATGGCGCGAAGGGGTTCAATGAACCCGGGCCCACGACACTTAAGGGCCCACAGTCTGTGGAGTACCAACCATGGCGCAAAGGGATTTATTGACCAGTTGGGGCTCACATGAGCCCTTGAGTATAACACAAAACTGGAATACATAATTGCACTTTCGTAAAGGCAATTAAAAAGTATAACCTAAAAAGCCTTATTTAAAGGAGGGGCCCACCTAGATATTCTTGAACCCGGGCCCGCTGCTAGCTTGTTACGCTACTAATCAGAGTTGAAAGATGGGACGAGGAATCCACCTTGTAAAACCACAGTCTTGAGTCTTGAGATATATAAACTTAAACGGCATAAACGCTGAAACGAGGACAATTTAAGCTTGACAATCCTCGCATTGGATGGCATCGTGCCTTTATTGAACACCTAAGAGAATTGGACACCTATTCGTAATTGAACTTCTCTAATATCTCTCACATCTCTAATGTCTCTCACATCTCGAGCTACTCTAATGTCTATAGCATCTCTAATGTCTCTAACATCTCTAATTTCTCACATCTCTTATGTCTTTCATGTCTTTCACATCAATAATGTCTCTAACTACTCTAATGTCTTTAACATCTCTAATGTCTCTAACATCTCTAATAGCTCTAATAATGTCTATAATATGTTTGTTTTGTTTTCTAAAATGTTTTACATGTTTCGGATGTTCCTTCAGAGTTGAAGATAGTTTACTTCCAAACCTCCCGAAGGACGACGGGGGTGGGGGATGGGAGTGGGCTGGGTTTGAACCCGTGACCATAGATAAATCCAAACGACAGTCAAGCGCGCAAACCGCACGACCAGGCAGCCATCCATAGTTTGTGACGTTGCAGTTCATAAAGTTCATGTTTATACATTTTAAAATACTTTTTTCATCACTCTTTCACTACATGTTTACTTGTTGTTTGATTCTTAACACTTTGACTTGTGGATTTCTTATTTTATTTTATTTTTATTTCAATACTGGTTCAGCATATTTTATTACACACATCCTTGAAGACCACAGGGTTAAAAAACCACAATCGTTGGATATTTCTAGCGCCCCGAAGGAGTATAAAATAATGGCCTCTAGACGTTTTCAACAGTTTAAATATGACGGAAGGACTATAAAAGATTTATCTATAATTCTCAATAAAAAGAATAGATTAAAATCTTATTAAAACACAGCAGATAAAACAATGCTATGATTTCCTTTACCAAAGTTTACAGTAAAAATTAGCAGGGTTTCGTCTGCTTTTTTATTTGTCTAAGAACAATACCTGAAAAGTAATAGAGACTTATTTTATACAAACTTTATATCAAATCACTCTATCTGTCTGTCTTTTTGTCTGTCTGTATGGTAAAAAGTTTGAACCTATTTTGTTTCCCCTTTCCCAATAAACTTTGCACACCTGTTTATTGAACCTGACAAGACATGAATCAATATAAAAAAAAAATAAAACAATTAATTCATTAATTGTTGGTGATAAATTATTTTGTTTGATTTTCAATTAAGTTATATAAATGCTACTTAATGAGAGATGTGGATAAATAAATATGGATTTAGTCTCCTTATTATGTTTTTATTTGTTTGTTGTTTTGTTTCCTTCCACTTCCTCGGATTAAATTAAAATTTCGCAGAATTATTCATGGTCGATACTTTATTGTTTTTAAATGTAAACTTTCAAATTGTCTCATTGCCACTTACAACCAGTCCAAAACCTTAACGTATAGCTCATGTCCGTATCACGTGGCAACAAGCTATTGATCTAAACTGCCCACAGAAGCGTGGTCGAGAGGCTAAGTGCGGCTTGAGCTTGGCTTGCTTGACTACCTAGAAGGGGGCTCGAGGTTCGACACCCGACTCGGGCAGAGTTGTGTTTACTGAGCGCCCAAAGGCAGCACGGGAAACCAACTCCTAGATACCCCCCCCCACTGGTCCACAAATGAGATTGGGCCAAAGCGCTCTGAGCATGCTATAAGCATGAAAGTAGCGCTATATAAAAGCTATAATAATAATAACAGATTGTGACGTTGCAGTTCAATGCTGAGGCCTTCTGTAACGAATGGTCTCGCAACACTCCCACTTTTATGCAACAGGATTCCCGGGGAAATATAATCCTTCTTAATGATTCCGTAGTTTGGGCTACTCCCCTTTACCTCCACCCAGGGCCGGTCTTAGGCCACTGCAACCAATGCGGTCGCAGTGGGCCCCGCGCTTTCATAGGCCTCTTGCTTAGTCTAAGTGTAATTATTAGATTGCAAAATATATAGGAATGATTCGTGGAAATGTCCTGAATTTATTAAAATCTCCAGAAAATCATACAAATCTCCTGAAAAATAGACACAGTTGTCATTTGTGGGTGTCATTCATTGCGAAAAACGCCAATTCTACGCGCGATAAAAGAAAAAAGGCAATGTCAGCTTTCATGTACTAAAATGTAATAATCGGGCGAATAGTCACCTTAATCGTAAGTTCCAGTACCTTATTTACTTGTATAGTCACTGGCATATAAATGTGTTTTAGGTTATAAGGTTCTCTATGTACAGTAAATTTGACCGCAATTTTGTACTTTTCTTATACAATATCTTAATTTTTACGAATTATTCCTTATTCCCACCCAAACCAGGCCCCGTGTTATCAGTTTCGCATAGGGCCCCGCAATCGCTAGGACCGGTCCTGCCTCCACCCCCCCACCTACCACGTATACAGGGCCGGCCTTAGACCATTGGAGGCCCTAGGCGAAGTTGATAGGGTGGCCCCAAGTAAAATAAAAAAATTTAAAAAATTAAGACCGAAAAATACGCATTGAATTAAAAACCTTCCTGTATCTTTATCTTAACTCTTTCTCTCCTAACTGACGATACCAACGTTGATTACACCAGAATGTGGTAAATAATTACGGTGAGAAAGAGTTAAATCAACAAGTAAGTTCAATTCAATCAGTGCCGATAGCACGAATGTGCTTTATGGATGATTCATGATCAACAGTATAGAAAAAAATATTTCAACAAAATGAAGAAACTATTGTTTTCTAACATACGTAGTCTAACAAGGAAGCTATATTTTAATATCTTTAATTGACCCTACATTGTAGAGACATGCATAAAGCTGGGTTAGTAGACAAAGAGCCATAGAGTTCTAGGTTTGAGATTTGATCCATGTTTCGTAATTGTTTTTCTAAAATAAATGTCTATTGTGTCATGCGTGAGGCGCCCCACCAATCAGAGGCAGGGGCGTAGCTAGGAATTCTCCATCGCTTGGGGGCCGGGGGGTCGACCTTATGGGGGGGCCCTACTTTTTGCGTAATTACTAATTTCTAATGTAAAAAAACACTTATTTGAGGCCCCCCTTAAGTGGGGGCCTGAGGGGGATTTTCAAATTCTCCCCCCTCCACCATAGCTACGCCACTGATCAGAGGACCGAGTGGCTGACTAGTTTGCCAATGTCTTAGACCGGTCCTGACATATATCTACTTCCACTCAATGTATTAACTTCAATTTGCTTTTAAAAGCTCTCCAACAGTTCTTCTACCTTGTACAAGTCTTGAGACCGATCTGGTTAGGGCAGCGTCCCTTCATTTCAAGCAACATCTCTCTAGCCAATCAGATTCATCGGCTTTGTCTTTAAAAAAAAAGGGGGTTTAAAAAAAACACAAAAAAAAAACTCTGCGATTGGCATCCGTGACAATGCCATATTCTGACGCAGTCTCGCGTTTTCGATCCCCCACCTCCCTCTCTTTCTCTCTCATCCTCCGTCTCCCCCTCTTCTTCAGCTGTCTCCGCGTAGTATAGTATAGTCTTTGACCGATCCTTGTTGTTTTTTTTAATATATTCTGGTCAAAAAGAATATAAAGTGTCTTTCTATAACAGGCTGAAAGCTTAGCTAACACTCACCCAGCATTGGTCATAGTGACTAGTGAAAGACTTAGTTCTTAGATACGTAGTGAAGAAGAACTAATGGATTACACGGTAAGTTACTAGTTCTTACATTATTTATCTATTTAATTGTAATCTCCCTTTGTTTTCAAGTGTCAATTATTTATCGTCACGTAAAAACAGGTAATTAAAAAATAAATTTATTTTCTAAATTATGTTCATATAACATAACCAACTTAACATCCGCATTTTTTCAGTAATGAAGAAGGAAAATAAAAATATTTTCTGGTCCGTTACTAGCCATCAAGCTATGCTTTTAAAGTGCATAAGTTAAGCTTAAAAAAAAAAATATTACTTAACATTTTACTTGAATTCTTTTAACCACATCCCAGAGACTTTTGTCGATATAGAAAGTGATAGCTGATAGGAGGAATTGAATTGAGGAACAAAATTAAGCAAAAGTACACAAAATCTATTTTAAAAAAAGGTTTCATCTTGATACGAGAATGGGTATCGGAGAATGAAAGTTTTCAATTATCTAAGGGGACGAATGACGACACCGTACATACTTAGCCAGATCTGTAACTACTGATGAGATAATTTATCTTCTTGATATCAAACAAAATAATTAATTACCAGCATTTAATGAACTAATTATTGTTGTTGTTTTTTAAAGTTTAAACTTGATCCGAAAATGGGTGTGGGAGAAATTGTGTATACATTTTTTTTTTTTTTACCAGATAGTCAGACAGACAGATTTGATATAAGCCTTATAGAAAATAGCTAGACCTTTATCTACAATTTGGTAGCCAACCTTGTTTTAGCCACTCATTAGATAGCGCTCGGAAATACTTAAGGCAATATTCATAATGTTACTTCTCAAGCTAGTGTTTTAGTTAAGGCAAATTTCGGATATTATGTACGATAATGGGCG
>JADKLZ010030836.1:0-18212 GCA_021533235.1 Biomphalaria straminea | reverse complement strand
TGTTGGTTCAGTAGAGTTAGCTGTTTGTATAGTAGAACTAGTTGATGGTTCAGTGGAGCTACTTGTTGGTTCAGTGGGGCTAGATTTTTGTATAGCAGAGCTAGTTTTTGGTTCAGTGGAGTTAGTTATTAGTTTAGTTGAGCTAGTTGTTGGTACTGTGGAACTAGCTGTAGTTTTAGCTACAGTTGTGATCACTGAAAATATCATAAACAAAGTACATCACAACCAGCTACAGAACTTGAACTTAACCTAAAAATTGTCAATTAAAGAGACAGAATCTCTTGTGAGATATCACTGTGTTCATTAATTAATTACTGGCTTTTATTCAGAGTTAATTACAGAATCTTTTGTATAAAAAAAGACATTTTAACATTTTATGTATATTTTGTATTAAAGAAACCAACGCCTTTTGACCAATCATTATTGAATCTTTCTTTTTACCTATTTAGTGGAAATAATGAAAATTAAAAAGCCCTTAAGAAAAAAAAATATTTCAATTGTATAGAGATTTAAATATTTCCAGGATATGCTTGCAATAGCCACCTTCAAATCAATGAAAATTAAACAAAAGATATAAGTTCACTCAGAAAATCTTTATCACCAGAGTTTAGTTAAGTTATAAAAGCCAAACTTAATATTCTGCTTTGACACTTCTAATTCTCTGGTCAACCATAGAAGTAATGTTTAAATGAAATAGGTTTAAATACAGTCTACAAAATGAAAACACTACATAATAAAAGGATTAGCTGAAATGCTCAGACCTGAATCACATATTTTCCCTGTAAAATTTCTGGGACATTTGCAGGTAAAATCAAAAACTTCATCCTTACAAGTGCCTCCATTTTGACAAGGTTGACTCAAACATGAGTTACGGATATCTAAATAAAGGACAAAATGTACAATTTAAATTAAATGAAAACTGTGTAGCCTATAAGTTGACTCTACAAATAAGTAACACAAATTTAGCAATTAGTATAATACTAATCAAACAATATCCATTCCTGCAATATTGTTATAAATGAACTGACCATAGAAGGGGTAGCAGTATGTGTGACCACACAAGTGCCACAGGTCAGTGAATTGTGAGCAGTCCAGCATGAGGAAGGAGGAGGGATGACTCTTCAGGAAAGTACCAGTTTAAACACTCCACATACACATTGTGAAGGAGAAACAAACATGTGATCATCTACAAAAGAGTGGTGGTGGTTCAATATTCCAGAAGCTCTCGGGGGACATATATATATATGTTGAGAGATAGAGTCTGTTAGATTACTAGAGAGCCAAGTTCAGGACAAGAAAGAGAGTCCAGGTCAGTTATACACAATCGAGCAGCTATATACAGTTAGACATTTTTTGTTGTTGACTGGCTGTTTATTTGTAAAGTACCACAACTATTAGAACCACAGTTGTCAAGTTATTGAATTAGTTGTGTCAAGTTCTCTAGTGATAGCAGAGAGTTGTAGCAATATGATAAATATAATTGTGTACAGCTACAAAAAAAAAGGTGCTGTAGTTCAGTCCAATAAAAAATGTTAATCGTTGTGCTCCCAGTTATTGTAGTATTACTACTAATTAGCATGGGTATTTTGAATCTAGTAGTCTTGATCTCAAAATAGTTACAATGTGAAGTGTAGCAGAGTAACTTGGCTACCTATCAAGTTCCTATGGTTTGAATCCTGACTCTGTGTTCCTAAGCACCTAATTACAGCACAGAAACCTCCCAGATATTTTTTCCCACCCATTGGAGCACACTATAGCAATGAAGGACTGGCTAAATACAAAATCAATTAAATAGTTCTAATCTAGGAACCTAAAACCTCTATATAATGAGATACATTAAAGTAAAAAAGTAAAATTCCCCTGTCAGATCCTGTGGTCTATAGGACAGATGATGTAAAGGTCATCTGTTTCTATGTTAAAGAGGATGTAATGTGGCCAGCACAATGACCAACCATCTTTAATTTTCCTCAGCTAATGTCAGGTACCTATTAGAGCTGGGTGGACTCAGAGGCGCCTAAAGATACCAAGATTAAAAATCCCAGTCTTCACCAGGATTCAAACCTCGGATCTTGGTACGGATGCCAAGTGCATTACCGCTCAGCCACCACTCAGCCACTGCACCTCATATGAGATACATTAGTTTCTATATAAACAAGCTACATTACACAAACACACACTAATACAAAATACTATCATAAATGAACTAGAATTGAGCACTACCTGTTTCACAGAAGTTACCAAATAGCTGATCACCACAAAAACATCTTACAGTATTGCCAAATGCATAACAATATCCATCATTTTGACAGGGGTTACTGGAGCAGTTGTCTGTACCTGAAAAAAATATTGCCTTTATTAATGACTCTGAAGGTAAAATTAAAGTAAACCAGATTCTTAAAAGTAGTGTGATATTGATTTAGAGATACATGTATAGATCTACATTTAAATATAAGATTATCTTTCTGTTGACTTGGTAGATACTTTCTATTGACTAAGCATATTTCTTGATCTTTTACTGACCTGTGAAGAAATCTATCTTCATTCCTGCCAAGAATGCCATTGATGAGAGAGAATCCGATATGGTTTCTATAATGTTACTGTTGGAGTAGAACGTTTTCTTGGAAAGGAGAGCTATAGATTTATTTACATTCTTTGCATGTAGTACCTGTATTATAGCAATATTTTGTTATTATAAATTTACTCATAGCAAATTTTTTTTGAATAAAATACAGAGCATATTATGTTATATTCCTCAAATGTATTTTTGTTTTATAGATTCTTTTATATATAGCCAAATAGCCATTATAGGGAATGAAAGAAATGTGTATGGAATGGTCTAAAATTATTTCTTTATGTAAAATGTTTCAAACGTTTGTTCCTTCAGAGTTAAAGGCAATTTACATCCTAACCCAAACCTCCCAATGGACAGCTGGGATGACAGTGGGCAGGGTTTAACTCAAGAACCATCAGGATGACCATATCACTAGTCAGACATAGATGTTTCCATTTCTCAATGTCGTTGCATCATTGTGGTTTTGGAGGTTTTGGTGGAGATCAGGTAAAATGCATAAAACAATCATAAAAAAAACTAACAATAAACCCAACATAATTTTTTAATCAACATCTTTATATTTTAAAAAGTACTTTTTGAAAATTATTTAGTTTTTTAAAACTGTAAAAATAAATTATCTCCCTTATTTAACTAAAAACTTACTGTTGTGACTGACCTGTAAAAAATTACTCAAGCAGAATATTAAAAATCAGAAGTGGTCTTATAGTTTTGTGCAATACTTTAAAAAGTTATGATAATTACAAAGATTTTTTAGTTAAAATTTTTAAAGTTTGTTTAAAAACGTTTTGGACAAATCAGAATTGTCTCTGTAATCTTTACTTACTTACAATTTTCTTATTATTAATTAAATATTTGTTAAATCTGCTTTGCTCAAGAGTATAGACAGATTTTCAGCCCGCAAAAATATTTGGAATACAAATACCACCAACATTGCCATCCTTTCAATTTGTAGGGTATTTAATCAATTTAGTGTACTTTCTTCAAGTATTGATGTAAAAGTTAATGACACCCTCCCTTGACATTTTTTGGAAGCACTCATTTCCACAAGAATTTGGATGTAAAGATATTATAAGATTCATAAAATTCTTCAGCAATTAAAGAAACCACAAAAATTGTAAATGAAAATCAAACTATTTATCACAAAACAAAACTTTCAAACTTAATAAAACATACGCCAAACTTGGTAGAGTTAATAGTGGAGACTTGAAATCCTTCTAAATTGAAAGCCATTCTTTCTATCGGCATGTATACATCCACATGATAAGAGAAATTAGTTGCCCTATAAGAAAAGTTGTGCTGGTTGAAAAATAAATTGTATTCAGCATCAAATCTTTCCACAGGTGGTACCACTGTCATGGCGGCACTATCTGCTGGTCCAAATGAATACAAGATGACCATCACTGACTTGTCACTCTCAACCTTCACGCTTGCAACTGTGCCTGGTTCTAAAACTATTTCTTCAAAAAGTAAATTTTTAAATGAGGTTGTTGCATTAGATCCTGATAAAACAGTGAAGCTCACATTGAATGGTATATCTGCTGATTAAAAGAAAAATTTCAAAATTTATCCTATGATAAATAAGAATAGACTTTTACAAATCAAAGGCTGTGTCAACACGCTAACTGATAAAACATAATCAGAGTTTAAGATTAAAACCCCATATAGCCTATATTGTCAGGCTTCAGAGCAAAAGTAGGCTAGTCAAGTGAGCTAAAAGTAGAGTGAAAGTAGGCTAGTCAAGTGAGCTAAAAGTTGAGAGTCAATGTGAATAACCAACTTCATTGGTCATTTGTAGAGGACCAGAAGACATGCTTTGGGAAACATGTTAGCACATGTTAGAAAAAGATGAAAGTTATTGAGGTCATAATTCAGTAGTCATTATTCATGGTCAGTAGTTACTAAGTTTTTGATGCTCAGCATTTTCACTATGTTTGATTTATTTAATAATATTAAAAAAGTAAGTTTCCCTTTCAGACCTAGAGATCTATAGAACAGATGATGTTAAGATCTTGTGTCTCTTTGGCCAATGGGCAGGGTGTCATGTGGCCAGCACAATGACCAACCACCTTTACTCAGGGGCACCCTAAAAAATCCTGATATTCAAAATCCCCAGTTTTCACACAGATTTGAGCCCAGGACCCCAAGCACTTAACCACTCAGCCACCAGTCAAATTATTTTACTATTTAGTTTAATGACTTTTTTTTAGAATTAAACTTTAGAAAAATATATTTACACTGTGTTTCTTCAGAGAGTTAAAAACTAGAAAAAAGGAACTAAGTATGAAAGCTTTGCAAGAGGAAGTTTGTAACTCTTTTAAGATGATGATTCATTTTGGTTCCAAGTTTTGAAGCATACTAGTAACTTTTTCCAATATATTTGTATATATAGAATGCAATATTATCTAACGAACATGAGAGAGAGAGAGAGAGAAAGTAAATTACCCCAACAACTAATCAACTTAGAGGAACACTATGAATCAAGAGTGTAATTATGTTATAAGGGTAACAAAATTTCTTGGTATATAATATATATTGACTTTCAGATCAGCATTATATAGATCATTGTGTCAAATAGGGCTGTTTGGAAAATTTCATAGTATAAGGATTTTTTTGAGTGGTTTAAAATTCTTAGCTAAGATTTGTATTGGTCTTTTGGTAAAGATATTTTATTTGTCATTGAACAATGTTCCTGAGTCTATCCAGCATTTAATAATATTTGTTTACTTTGCCTTCATAGAATAAATTTAGCTATTTCATACAAATTTCAGACTAACTTTAAGAAAATGATGAAGTGCATATCACATGACCAAGGTTACAGTATATTAACTCTCATAATCTATATCAACTGGTCTATAGATCTTTAGTCTTCAATGGAAAAAATATTGCTAGTTTATTTTACTCTAAACTATTGTTATTTTAACTCATTCAACACTGTGGTTATCTTAATATACTGGTAATATTTGTACAATTTTCAATGGCAGTTTCTCTATAAAAATGAAGCACTCGTACCATAAAATTATTTACCTGCTTTAACTTCTAAGTAATTATAAACAATTCTAAGTTTGGACCGTTTGTTGACTAAGGATGAGACAATGTAGCTCTGACCCAGCATTGTGGAAGGGAGCATCATCTCCATCATTTGATCACAGGGCTGGAGACTGTCTAAACACAAGAAACATCATAGAACATCATAGAGAATTGGTTCAAATTAAACAAAAATTTTTTACAGTTTACAGTAAATAAGTATTTTATAAAGTTTACAGTAAATAAGTATTTTTAAAAATGGTCTAACTATAAACCCATTGATATTTTCTCTAAAAAAAAACATGAGAAATCAAAATTTTTAAAAATTTTCATTAAATTAAATTGTTAATTATTATAGCCTTCTTTTATCATTAGATTTTTTTTAAAAGTCTTATATTTATATAAAGAGTTAAAAAAACAACTAATGTAAACTTAATTATCTGCTTTTGAAGACAAAACCATGACAAAAATTTGTGGTATGTTACACATTGATATGTAATTTTAATTTTAACTACAAGCACAAAAAAAAATTTTAGCTTTCAAAACTCTATTAGAAGCTAAATGTTGTTTCTGCCAATTCAGAGTTAGAATGTCAGAATTGGAAAACTTTAAAATGTGCCTACTTTTTTTTCCAAGACAAATACCATTAATTAAAACTTACAGCTTAAAATAAAAACAAGGACCGCTATGAAATAAATCTGAAATATAAATATTAATTATACATTACTTATTAGCAATAATAAATCTTGTCTTAGAGAAGGAAGCTTAAGGAGTTGTGCAGTATTTCACATTGCTGTGCTGACCAACAAAATTTGCTCTCCAAATGCAGACAAAACCATTGTCTGTTAGTGAACAGTTTTTCCTATCTTTATCTGTCTTTGATGATAGCTTTTTATAAGGTCTCAAGTGTGTAGATACACCCTTTATAATTCTCCAGATGACTTTTACAGAAGCCATTGGTAGCTAGGTGTTATGTTAGCACTATTAGAGCATGGAATGGGTTGCCTGAGCTAGCCAGGAAAACCAGTGACTTGGCAGAGTTTAGGTCATTGGTAATATGCAAGACTAAATGCATGACTCATAGAACGTAATCATCTTCTTTTTTGAAGTAACGTCTGTAACATATAAGATAAGATGTAAATTAATTCAAGTTTTTAATTTTTATGGAAGGCCCTTCTTTTGCACTGTACAGCTTTAGGTTTACTAAATGACATACAGTTGTCCACTATTCCTTGCATTAAGCAGTGTCTTTACACTATTCACACCAACTTTCACCCAAAAATTGCTGTTTTGCTATTTATACTTAACACAGAGCCTACTCTCTAGCCAACTCTCTTGCAAAGAACAAGAAACTCATGAAACATCCTCCATACATACCCTTTCTTTTTGAATTACTGATGCACTGGTCACCTGCTATCACTCCAAAAGGATGAGAACCCTTGATAAGAGAGCCTGTCAAATCATTGACACAGCTGATCCTAAAAACATCCTCTCTTTCAAATGTGTAAGATAATGGTTGTCGTCCATCAATTTGTTTTCTATTACATCTGTAGAATGATCAGAAAAAAATATTAGAGCTTTCAAAGTTTTGATGGCATGTAAATACAAACAGATTAACACTAGTGGTCATAAGTGCAAACCAAAAATCGAACAAAAAAAAAAGGATTACAGATTATATAAGAAACAAAGATAGCTGAATGACCAGATCTTCAGGTACATTGATAAATTTCCAAATGGCTAAAACCTGTTTCCTGCTCTATGTTTTATTTTATCCTTTGTCCTGTGCCATGAGTTTCTTTCTAAGAAAAAGATAATAGAGATTGGGCTTTCACATTTATGCCTCATTAAAATATCCTTTGATCTGATGAACTATTGGGCACCTTAATCTGTGTACTCAAAGACAAGTAGGCCTATAATTATTAGTTTTTCCAGAAGTAACCTAGGGCTATCATACCAGAAATACTATTTGTTTTCTTTTGAATTGCCTAATGTCTGCTTGTACATCTCATTAGAATAATATGAGTCTTCCAATATATTGTATTTCTTGTATAGATAAAATTATTAATTCATATATCTAATAGCATTGAGATGCATATTGTGTTTAATAAGAATTTCTTTAAATTTCTTGATTGATTCATGGCTGATTATGGTCAAATTCATAACTATACAAGTTTTCATTACATAAATAATAATTTTGAGAAATCAAGAATCATCAAATATGAATCACTAATACAGGTTTATAATTTTAGTCATTGTATGCCCATTACACATGTTCTTCATTGTTTTATTTACAGGTCTTATAGTATACAGATGTTAATTTGAAAACAAAAATTGTATCACCAAGCTATTGAACAATAGAATGAAACTTTTCAGGCAAAACTTACTGGTTTGATCCAATAGATTTCAAATATATGGTAAAGACAGTTTTTTCTGCTACTAAAATTATAATCTCAGCTGAAATAAAACAAAATAAATAGGCCTTGATAAATAAAATCATTGGAAATAAACGGCTATATCATATGGGAATTCAGTTTCTAAACTAGATCTGGGATACAATAAATAACAAATATCATTACCTATTCTTTTTTTCATTGCTGAATAGGTAGCAACTATATAACTTTGACCCCACTTTTCAATGGGTATTGCCAGAAAGGCAGCTTGAGAGCTTGATAAGAACTGGGAACTGATGCCATAGACAGAAACTGGCTGTGAGGCATACACAAAGACTGCTTTATTCTTGGAAACATTCAGATTTGTGAAAACTGTGACTTCTTTGGGAAACTGTAGAAAAGAAACAAAAATAACTAAAAAAGAAAGCAAAAGAACACAAAGTGACTGAATCTTTTAATTTTCAAATTTAGGATGCTTGGGTGGAGGGAGGATGGCAGAAATGAAGTTAAAAAAAAACAAACAATAAGCTTGAAATCTTTTATTTAATTCACATTTTATACAAATGTTCTTAAAACACATTTATGATAAGTGATGTGGACTGTTATCTTCAAGGTCCTCAGTTCCAACCCTGCCTGCTGCCATGATAATAATAATAATAATAATAATCTTTATTGTCCGTAATAATCTGTAATTTTTCATGTGTATGTAACCTGGCGAGTTATATATTATTTTTGGCTTTTAATTTGTGTGGTTTAGCTGGCCAGTTGAGGCATGACGCGGTTCCATAAATAGAGATTGTCCTTCCATTTTCTCTCCTTTTGTTTGTCCCGGTCAGTCGAGTTAGGACAGACCTTTGTAGTGTCAGCGGGACCGTCTGCTATCATTCCTCGCCAACAATGCTGGCCTTACATTCCTTGCCATTAAGGTTTGCTTGCCAACAATGCTTATAGCTTGCCATTATTGCTCGCACCAGTAATGCTGCCTTAGCTTAGGTTTAGTGAACTTAATTTGTTTTACTAAATTCTTTGGTTCTAATTAGTTTGAGTAATTAGTGTTACAGGGTTTATTATATTAGTGTTGTAGTGGTTGAATTGTAGAACTAGGTCCAGTTTAGTCTTAGTAGAAGTAGTGAATTATAGTTGGTTGTAGTAAGTTGTTGTTAGTTCTTGGTTTGGTTGGGTTTTTGTTTTGATCTAGTCGTTTGGGTTTTCGATGATTTAGTATTAGTTACCTAGTAGGTTAGGTTTTTTATTTTTGTGTACCGGGTATATATTTTATTATTGATTTGATTTAATTTTGTTGTAAATAAAAATATATATAGTTGTTTATAAATTTAGTTTATTTTTTTTATTTTTAGTTGTTGTTTTATATTAGTTAGCTAGTTTGGTTAATTGTTCTAGTCTGGTAAGTGCCAGTCTGGTCACCCAGGTGAAGTCCACCCTTTGGTATTGTACCAGAGTGCACAGAATGAACTCACACAGTAACGCGACCATCTGCTTACTGAAATTATAATGTTTAGCTGTGTAAAAATGGCCCTAAGCGCCTCCTGACCAGCTATCATGTATCTTAAATATGTAAACAAGACAAAAATAAAATAAACTGGTCAACTTTATTCACATGAACTTTACCTGACAATGCAAATCTAGTATTACTTTAAAAAACTCTAAATTTTATAGTCTACTTCTCATTGAAATAGGAGGTGCGGTGGCTAAGCAGTAAAGCCCTTGGCTTCTTGGCTTCTGAACCGGTGGTCCTGGGTTCAAATCCTGGTGACGACTGGGATTTTTAATTTCATTATCTGTGGGTGCCTCTAAGTCCACCTAGTTCTAAATGGGTACCTGACATTAGATGAGGAAAAGTAATGGCGGTTGGTCATTAAGCTGGCCACATGACACCCTCATTGACCGTAGGCAGAAAAACATGACCTTTACAACACCTGCCCTTTAGATCGCAAGGTCTGAAAGGGAAACCTTACTCTTTGATTATTATCAAATGTGAATTGTAATATTTTTATTAAGTAGGCTATCACTGAAATTCTAATGGCTTTGCTTTTTAATCATAAAAAAATACAATCATGTCTGTTGCATGGCAATTTTATTTCTTAATGGTTAAGGGGTAGATCTTTTAATTTTTTTATTAAATACACTGTGACCAGACATTTCTTCCTTACATCGCTTTTTGGTACAATTCACTGGCTGGTGTCTAGATTTAAAATCAAACTCTGATAATGTTTTCCCCTCATATAATATTAAGAGTCATAACAATGCAATAACAAATATCAATGTTTACCTTGACGTGTAAGCTGGAATCCTTTGAGATAACATATCGTGTGTGATTGCCTGTAGCGGCAATATAGATGTGAACAGAAGTCGCAGAGTCTGTGGTAACAAGGACGCTGCTGTTTGTCGTCATGTTGAAATTTGGAAAAAAGGCCAGCATGAATGCTCTCCCTTTGCTGTTTCTTTGGCTTGCTACTAATTGATGGGCGCCTTTTAGATGGACAATCTCATTTCAATGATTTTCAATCATTAACAAAACATAAAAAATTGATATAAACATAATAAGCGAAATAAATCTTAAGGTGTAAGTGCATAAATAAACATAGTCTAAGTAGCATGTCTGATCAGACTAACGATGTTGATGTTATTGTATGTGAGTGAGTTATCGTTCCTTTGTTTATGTGATTTTAGAGTGGTACAAGTTAGCTGGAATGTCGAGAGAAAGAAACCTAAATTTTTTCTGTTTCTGTTCTGGAAATAAAGCTATTCTTTTTAAATCGATTTTTTTATATAATTGATTATTAATTAAATAATTATTATTAATTGATTAGTATTTTTATTATATTAATATATATATAATAATTCACACCTAGAGTCTAACACCTGCTATTAAGTTTTGCTCAGATACAGGCCTACCCATTGCTAAGGTTGTTAAGATTTTATTGTTGTGTACATATGGCTTAATCTCGTGGATGACTTCATAAATATATTATCTTTAAAATAATTGTACTCTACACTGCACAAACTCTTACCGTTTACTGAACAATTTTTTCGAGCTTTGCTGATACTCTGGCTCATATCTAAAGATCTATAGGCTATAACCTAAAGTATGGATGCAACGTCAAATAAGCCTATTCAAAAACATACTTTAAAAGAAAAAGCTTATATTTTTTATATTGAAAAAAACTGTATACAATTATTTTGAATCAATCATGTAATTATTTGTTCACACATATTAACTAACAATCATACATTTTTTCGATTGGAAATATTTTATTAATTGTTTTTGTTAAAAAAACGAAACTTTCACGTTTATAGCATGCTCTACAGTGCGTTATGGTCCAATTACTTTTTTTGTTGGGGGTGGGGCCGGTGGGGCCCATGTGCCTGCCACTGAGCTATTAGAGTACTTATAAAAATTGAAAGTTTCATTATTATTTTAATTTTGTTTTGTTTTGCAAATGCAATAACTGATTGTCATAGACATAAATAAATATAGACTGGAAAAAGGAAGTAACTTCTTGTAACTTGAAAACATGTACATCTTTTGTATTCGGATTTCAGTCTAAGAGATTAAACAAACTTTATAGACATAAAATAAAGTACACATAATTGCAATTCACAAATTTCCGTTTCATAAAACTCTCTTATTGGCCAGTCTATATTTATTTATGTCTATGATGATTGTGTAAAGTTTCCACTTTGAGAATGGGAAGTTGGAGACATAACGTGTACAAGACTCCAGCCAGACAGATGGTGTGAGGTGATATAAACTTTATAAAAACTACAACATATTAGAAGCAATTCAGGCACCTGAAGCCTTTGAAATGTGTTATCCCCCTCTTGATCTGTAACTTTCACAACAAAGGCCTTTTTTAAATGCCATTTGGGTCTACGATTGTCACAACAGAGGCTTGATAATATATTTATAAGTTCTTTAATTGTAGAATTACAAGTATAGGGCTATGTTAGTTTTTTTTGTGTGCATATGTAAGGGATCATCTATTAACGTGCACATGTTGGCTCTAGCGTCCTTGTGTGCATGGGAATTTAAATTGTAAGAAGAAGCACAATTGGGTAGAAATATATATAAAACAAAACATAATGGCAGACATACACAAAGAGACCGAGAGGGAAAATCACAAATAAGGAGAGAGAGAGAGAGAGAGAATACGAGGGAAGGAGGGAGGAAGAGAGCACTTAGGTTTCAGAAGAGAGTTAAAAGAAAAAAACGCTGTGACTTACCTAACAGTATTAATGTAGTCAATAGAAGGTCGAATGCCCAGCAAAACATTACGTTTATATCTGTGTACACCTGTATTAGGGTCTACAGTTCAACACTTTAAAAAATACAATGCATCTATTTCACGAGGGTAAATTTTATCCTTAAAAAAAAAAGACATGGCACTGTGCTAGACACACAACTCCATATGAACTTACGAAGGGTAATCTTTATTTCACATGCACTGTGGGAATCGAGGCCCAACAGATGAACTTCTACACGTTTTTAGAAAATAGAAAACAAAATAGCCATACTTTTTTTTTAGATACTTAATGAAGTGTCACGCCGATATAACCAGCCTCAAAATATGCAATCACTAAATATAACTGCTTTCATAAACCCAGCTAAATGATCGTAAAGATAAAACACTCAATCATTTACTTGTTGACTTCCCCTGCCTAACCAAACAACAGCTCTTCGTGTGCAAGGATAATGCATCATTATCTCCCCTGAATTCATCTCGCTCCTGTCATTTCCCGCGCACATCTCACATAAACAGATCAATACAATTATATTTTTTTTTACCACTTGGTCATCTCTAGTTATGTGTGTTTACTTAGCTGCTATTTGTAACAGTATTTTTTTTTTACTTAGTGCCATTAGAGAATGTAACGTGTTGCCAGAATCAACCACCAATGAGCTAAGGCTCTAAGCGTATAGATGTAAGGCTGACTTAACTGGAAAAAAATAAAATAATAATAAATAAATTATGACACTTGATTTGAAGTGCAAAGAAAAGGGAAATGATTCTGTCTTTTTTTTTACAGATATGAAATGGTTGTGTCTTAATTTTGTGATATAAAAAAAAGAAGGACTATGTCTACACATATAAATCATGTAATTTGTAAATGCTTAAAGTTGTTGTAGATATTTTTGCAATGATAATATCAACACATTCTGTGTGTTGATAAAAGCTGAAATTTTGCACAATTATTTCTTTTATCTGTCATAACAAGAATAAATTTTAAAAATTGACACATTAGTGTCAATTAAATATTGGTATATATTACTTTGTTTGGTATTCAACAAGGGAAAAAAATCATACTGGAGTAACAATATAAGTAAAATCACTTAAACTTAAAGACCTTTAAGGAAAGGAGACTTTAATGTAGGGTATCAATAATACATAATGGAGAACGGTGGTTGAGTAGTAATGAAGCACTTGGCTTCTAAGTCTAATGAATAACTGACTTTTGTTGGGGCAAGTAAAGACAGTTGTTTATTGTGTTCGCCACATTAAACCATTGCTCGTTAACCATTGGCTAAAGAAACAGATGACCTTTACCTCGTCTGCCTGATAGATTGCTTCATCTTCATAGTGATAGTTTGGCACATCTGTACAATGTAGGCCATGTCATGCTTTGGAATGGGTTTGCTGAATTAGCCAGGAGAGCCAATGACTTAGCCTAGTATAAAGTCTCTAATTACATGCACAACAAGATTGACAAAGGGATTCATGTAGAATAATGATCTTATGTTAAGAAGAAACATCTGTAATTTATAACAAAGGTTATGTTTTCCAAAAGAAAAGGGAATATCTCAGAGTTGCAGTAGCATGCAGTAAATATAAACTTAATATTAAACTAATGATCAGTGCGAGATAGCAGGCCAATTATATTAATTTCTAATACTGGAAGCCAGAAAAATGTCAAGAAAAGAATGGGATGTGCCATGAACACCTGACCTACAAAACTTGTATAAGTTAGGGCATTGCACGAATGCTAAAGAGACTGAAATGAAAGAGAAATTCATAGAGACTAGTTGTCCACAACAACACATATCTGGAACGGAATAGCTGTTAGAAAGGGGTCAAACAGATCTACTTATTCTTTGATTTTTAACAAAAATGAACTAAAATAACATTTTAACCAATTTAACAGTATCAATGCCTTTAAGACTGATTCACAAACCTGTTACGGTCATGTTCCGCAGCATGGTGTGAATGATTATCCTGCAAATGTGGGTGTTGAATGGAAGGGAAGTTAGAACAGAGGAACCAGAAAAATATGAACATGAACAAAGTTTCCAATATTAGAACATTTTGAATAAGAAGATGAAAGTGTTTATAAAATAGAACCTGAAATTGTTTGCTTATTTTTGGAGAGTATTGTGTCTTAACAAGTCTATATAAATGTATGGGATGTAATGGCTTCAGATCACTCAGTCTGCTGTAGGGAGATAGTTTCATACAAAAGTAATTCAAAAAACAACTAACTTGAAAAAAAGTATTCCATTCAGTCAACTTATTAAAACCATCATCACTTCTTGTGGTTCATTATACAGACCATTGAACTCACTATTTCATCCTCATTCAGTAAGTCTTACAACAAAAAAAAACAACAACAAAAACAAATAATTCTTAAAGTTAAGACAAAAAAGTCATGATTTATAAATAAATGGATTTAATATTTAAAAAAAAAACAGTACAAAAGATAGAGAGTTCTGTATAGAAAAAATAATTGTAACAATTAATAACAGTATAATAACATTAGTATGATAACATTATATTACAAAAAAATATAGTGAAAGACCCATATAAGGTTGAACATTCAATGATTATTAATGAAAAAATATAATTTATGATTTAGCATTGCTTTAACCAATGAGGTTTAGAATTCCTCAATGTTGTTAAAAATAAAGCTACCATTTTTTTTTGTTCAACAGAAAACAAATATATTATTTTATTCTATCTGAACATGCATCTAATTTGATTCTACACTCTAATGCTATGAAAGTTTTGTTTTTTTTAAAAGCTGATGGTATTGTATGAAAAGCATAGTGACAAAATTCTTTATAACAGATCTCCTAAATCAGAGGTTCTCAAACTTTTTTGATCAGGGGACACTTTTATATAGTCAAAACTTGCCCATGGACCCCTAAGAAAAAAAGCTACATAAATGCTAAGTATACGAGTTACAAATGTAAAACAAAATTGTTGAAGAAGAATTTATTGCAATTATAATTTGGTTCAAAATAAAATTTTAAGAAATAAATGACTTGGACGATTTTTATGAAATTTTTATGAAAGTATTGATGTCGGCAGAAACCGCTAATCTACAAGCACAAATTTAAGTCGGCTTCTTTTCATTGTGATAAGGTTCATTAAGGAATTCACATTCTACCAAATAAGAAGACGGAAAGCAGTCACTGTACATTGACTCATAATGAAGGATATAAAATTAGAATCTTTCACTTCTGTGTTGGTAACCTGGTGGATATCTCAAAAAGCTGCTCTTGTAAGGATTCATCTGTGATTGGGATCTAAATTTGTCCAAACGGAAAAGGGTTCACCATAATAAAGAATGTCTCAAATCTTTAATTTGGGTCAACATAAAATAGTACTTAAAAGACAAATTATACAGTAATTAGGTGCAAGTTGATTATTGTTAAAATTATCCGATCCAATAAAATTACTTTTAGAGAAAGGTTATTTTAATTTGATATAATTTAAATCATTCTTCGGACCCTTTATGGTTGCCAGCCGACCAAAGTTTGAGAACCATTGTTCTAAGTCCATTGTTGGATTCAGGAATGTTCTTCTGTCAGTGAAAACTAAACCTGCCGTGCTCAATGCAATTAGGTTATAGACAAATTTGTATGGAACGTTTGTCCCCAAACATAATATGGAATGTGTGGCATGGGGCTTGGGTCAAAAAACCAAATCAAGCTGAGTTTTGTTTGTTGAGAGTCTAAAAGCAGATTCACCCATCAGAAGAGATTGGACTATAGCATATTGGGCATGTAAGATGCACCATACAAAAGCAACTCAAACACACACACACAATTCAATTAAGTATTGATCAGGAGGAAAGAGAAAACATCAAAAGAGGATCCAATTAATAAAGTTTTGCTTAAAAAATAAACATAGAAGCCTAAGTCTTCTTACTCAAAAAAATGAAAATTAAAGGCTATTTCCAATGTAGACTCAGAGGTGTTCGTTTGATGAGAACTAGTATTATGAATTGTGTTTATTATTTTAAATAAAAAATTAGAAAACAATTATTTCAAAGGACTGTTAACTCTTTCTCTCCGTAATTATTTTTCCACATTCTGACAGAATTCTTCCCTGTTCTCATCACTATTTCACTACCCTGTTATGATTAAGCTTCAGTAACTTTTTCGTTTGTTATCAGAAAATGTTTTATTTGGTCTAGAATTAAAGGGGAATGCATGAAAGTAAAGCTTATAACCACTAAATTTAAATGAGGTCAAATCAACTATGGTATTGTCAATTAGGAGAGAAAGAGTTAATACTGGACTGATCATTCCCAGCCCACAGAATAGATTATAAGATAATGGTGTGGAAAAATTATAAATTTCTTTATATTATTTAAGAGCTCTGACCAGCTGCGCTCATATAATTAAAACATAATTAAAACTAGGATTTCATGGATGGAATTTTTATATTATATAATTATACAAGACATGTGTATTGCTTAACTGTTTTTAACAGTCATTACAATAAATAAACTTTAATGACAGAAATTACAGGATTATTTAATCTATATATAAAAGGGATACAAACTTTTATTTACAAATAATTTTAAAAAAGAAAAAGAGATTAAAAAATAATTAAAAAAAACAAAACAATATAAGATAACAATATAACATTGTCAAGTGTCGTACTACAATCACAAATATTACAAGGAATATTTTTAATATAAACCTTGATAGAACTAGATTTTTAAAAAATGTTTAAAGTCTTTTTTTTTTCAGCAATTATTTCCACAAAGGCCTTCACACACATTCCAATAAAATATAGGACATACTGAGAAGTGAAGAATCAAGGAAATTTATTTCTGTTCAGATCAACATCAAGGATTGTGACATCATATGTTAAGCCTTTGGAGAAGATAAGTAGAAATATTGCAAGTAAGAAAATACAAATATTATTTTTTAACTTTTGAAATTCTGCATTAAATCTGGAAAGACTGAAAATAAACATGAAAATCCTAAACAAATTGCATTGTCTAAAATATTGATTGTTAGGGATTAGTTTGGTTAGAGAACCACTTATTGGTTATAACAGGTATAATTAAATCTCATTATATTACTTCAAAAAGTAATAAAAAAAAATTGAGATTAACAAAAGTTATATAGAAAGAATTGAAACGTGTTTGTGTATTTTTATAATACAGATTTCATCTTTCTGTTTGTGGCAACTCCACATTATGTTAAACACAGGACATTATGAATCAAATAATTAAAATCCCTAAAACAAACTGTAATAGTTTTAATTAAAGATAATGAGGGCCCACTTCAGTTTGAATCAACAATAGACAGAATGGGGTCAATACAAAACTGTATTAAAATATTTAGCTTCTTAATAAATTGCTAATTTTTTCAATATACATATTATGCTTTAATGTTTAAAAAAAAAAGACACCTCAAGTACTCACCACAAAGATTTTTTCCATATTTAACATAAATGTAGCCATGGTCACCAAAATTAGCACCCCAAGAGTTACGAATGATGTAATATGGGACGTCACCTGTAAAAATTTAAATAATGGTCTGTAGGAAAATATGTGGGAAGACAAAAAAAGATAACAAGACAATTTGACAGATTTTTAGAGAACTAGCAGGTATATTCTTTGGTGAATGAAAACTTTTTCTTAACATTGTAGAACAAGAAAGGAAATGGGTGACATGTATTATAAGAATACATTATATCATTATAAAGTTGGCAACCAAAAAAAGGACAAAGAACAAAGCTACAGCCCATAAAAGATTACCTTCAGAGATGCTGGCGATGGATAGGCAAAACGCTTCACAAGCCTGCATCAAGACAAGCCCTTACCTGGAACCCCCCAAGGAAAAAGAAAAAAGGAGACAGCCAAAACAAATGTCTCACAGAGATTTGGATGCAGATGAAAAGCCCATGGGCAAGATGTTGGGACTTTTGGAGAGACTTGAACAGAACTGAGACACCTGGAGGAATCAG
>JADKLZ010030834.1:0-19724 GCA_021533235.1 Biomphalaria straminea | reverse complement strand
TATGTGACGTAACGGACAGATACACAAATCCTATACTACTCAGAGTACCTATTATATTGACTGAATAAAGTAAAACCAAACAGTAAAGTTTACATTCTCGTAAAAGAAATATATCTTTGTCTATGCAGTTAGATCTAGATATTGTAAGCAAAGAAAAAAATGCATGTTGAAAGTAGATTTACAAGCTCAACTAACCACGGCAGTGTGTATTTTCTCACCTGACCATTCAACACACAACACACACTATCGCTTGGTGGCCTTGTCATGACTGACTACATGTAGTCTAGACTACCCTTACACTGACCAGTTTGTTCCAATCAGTCAGGCACACGATATATTTACTTCTAGGATAAGGAGAGGCTTAGATGAAAATGTTTTTTTTTTTTCTCTAGTTGGTTATACTAATGCTTTTACATCTCTCTCTATATATATAAAACTATAGCATAGCCTCATAGCTCTGGACTATGCCGTCACTAAGCCTAAGTGCCTGACAGCTACTGTAAGAACGAAGCGATACGATTGGTTAAATCTAGTTTCCCTTTCAGTATTGTTAAGGGAAGTGACGTTTGACTGAGCTAAAAACAAAGTCTCAAAGAATCCCGTTTTTTAGGAGATGTCAAGAATTTACTGACTAATTTATTAAATATAAATGTATCTAAGCATTTAAATAAAAAATGGTAAAATGTTTACTATTACAACTTTTAACGCAGAATTTAAATATGTCAATAACTCAAATTTAAAAAAATCATCGGAGTTTCTTTTAAGAATTAACTTAAATTAAGTCAATAAGTCTAAATCTATATAGATCTACTTTATATAATATAGATCTAAGTACAGGTAGTCCTCGGGTTACGGCGGTCTTGACTTACATCGTTTCATGGTTATGACGCTGTTTATGATGGCTCAGTCCGACTTGTGCGGTTTTGCAGCGTATGTTAAATTACATGCAGTGGCGGAGGAATACATTTATACAGAAGTGTAGTCCAGTACTGTACACTGCACCGTTACAAGAGGAAAATTAGTCTCCTGCATGCCATAGGACTCCCATTTCTGTTATTCATCTAATTCTCTTTGTAAAATTTCTGTATCTTACAAGTGTTGTTTTTATTGTCCTATATATTAAGCAATCATCTGCAAATAATCTGACTTTTGTTCCTGCACTAATGCAATTTGGTAAATGGTTTATGTAAATTAGAAATAGTAGTGGACCTAAGACTGTTCCTTGAGGTACACCTGAGTTTACTGTTATTGGTGTTGATTTAGAACCATCTATTATTACGGTTTATTCTCTTCCTATCAGAAAATCTTTAATCCACTGATGCAATGAACTATCATCACCAAAATATTTTAATTTTCTAAGCAAACTATAGTGGTGAACTGTAATCTAGTAAGATAGCATCTATTTGTTCACTATTATCTAATCATCATCTCATCTCTGCCTGTGGTCCCTACTGGGGCATAGGCCACCAACCAGCTTTCTCCAGGCATCTCGGTTCTGGGCGAGTCTCTCCAACTGTCCCCATGTCTTGCCCATCTGCTTGGCTTCTGTTTCCAGATCGCGGCGCCATGTGTTCCTGGGCCGTCCTCTATTCCTCTTTCCTTGGGGGTTCCAGGTTAGGGCTTGCCTTGTTATGTTGGATGCCGGCTTGCGCAGGGTGTGACCTATCCATCTCCAGCGTCCTGGTAGAGATGATGGTCTTCGGCCTGTCAGCTTCCAGAAGACTCTGGCTTTCACTGGCATGCGTCATAAACCTTCCAGCTGGAGGTCCATCCTCTCCCAGGTCCATGACTTCTGTTGATTTGCTGTTTGGTGTTTCTGTAGCTAGTGTTTTTTCTACAGGGTAGGGTAGCTAGCCCTATGCCCAACCCTCCTCCTTTTTCCGGGCTTGGGACCGGCATATGACGGAGTTCGGCATATGGCGAAGTTACTATTATCTAAACCTTTTGAAAAATCATCAATTAGTCCTACTAGTTGTGTTTCACATGATCTGTATTTCCTAAAGCCATGTTGGTATGGAGTAAGGACATTATATTTATTTAAGTGGTTTATAATGTTGCTACATATTAAGTGTTCTAGGATTTTACATGTAATGCTGGTCTGTAGTTTCCTGGGTCAGATTTTTCTCCTTTTTTAAATAGAGGGGTGACATTAGCTTCTTTCCAGTCCCTTGGTACTCCGCCCTGGTTAAGAGATGCCTGAAAAAGTATTTTGAACACTGGTGCCAGCACATTGCTTAGTTCTTTGAGTAATCTAGCTGGAATACCATCAGGTCCAGGTGCTTTATTCGGCTTGATGCTGGGGCTAATAGTTTTTGGACTCCATTTTCCTGTACTTCTATCTCTCCTATGTTGTCTACTTGGTTTAAATTAAGTAATATGTCTTTGTCTCCTGGGGCTGAGAATGCTGATGCAAAGTATTTGTTTAGGATGTTAGCTTTATTTTCATTATTGTTATTTGTTAAGTTGTCTTCTCCTTTTAGTGGTGCTATGCCTCGTTTCCATTTTCTTTGACTTAATGTACGACCATAGGTTTTTGTTGTTATCTTTAGATACTGCATTGTTTATGTATTCACACTGCATCTGAATGCTTACTTTTTGGGTTAGGTGTTTAATTTTTATGTACTTTTTATAAACTCTTTCTACTTAGTTTCTTTAAATTTTATATATAGGTTTACCTTCTGTTTACAAAGCTTCTTTAATCTATTATTATTATAGTCCATAATATATGCATATGGCATGATAGTGTCTAGATGATGATGATTTATGACTATGTCTATAACTATAATCTAGATCTAGCTGTCTATATTTATATATACAATTTAATTATAGAATAGAGAGAGATATAATATAGTCTACTATGTTTTTAACTCATTGAATGGGCCAGCATAGAAATAACTAGAATCTAGATCTAGGTCAATCAAGGTCTAAATAATGAGTAATCTTAGATTTTATTAAATATGAGTAAATTAATTAAATAAATTATCACTGTTTCATTAGACCAAGTCCTAGGAGTCACCTAAGTCTATTAAAAGTATTATTATCTAGATTTCTAGATTATAGATCATCAATAAAGTCTAATAGTAGATCTATAGATTATAGATGAATGTAGATCTGTATGTAGGCCTAAATATAATATATACTATTTATATATATATATTATATATATATGATCAGACTATAAATTATAAAGAAGACACACTGAGAGTTAATTTAAAAACATCTAACTAACCCTCTCTTGTTTTATTTAATAAATATATTAGACTAGGTAGATCACTATAACTATAGACTATTTATAATATATAACAATCTGTCTAATAAGTCATTTAGGGAAACAAAGGTTTATGATAAGTTCAGATTCATATCATATTGTTTAATTTAGTAAAGTAAGCATTGCTTTTTGTGCAAACGCATTATTAGACTCCTACTTCAAGTTTATTACTTATTACGCATTATTAGACTCCTACTTCAAGTTTATAACTTATTGTTTAGCTTACCTATGGCTTATTAATACAGAATTTCTACTGTTGTATTTTTAGAATGCCACCTAAAAAGGATAAAGGAGTTACTTTCTCAGAAGCTTCTTACCTTCGTGTTGTGGGTACACCATCATTTGAAGAGGAGTTTATTGAGCTTGTCCATCGGACGCTCCGTCTTGTTGAAGGGGAAAAAGAAAAGACGCTGCCTAAACACAAAGATTTAGATAAGCCGAAGAAAACTGAACTTGCCGCCAAAAAAAATGTGGGAAGCAAGATGGAAGACCTTCATGAGCAAGTCCTGTTGAGGAGAAACTCATTATCCAGACAGTGCAAGACTCCACGCAAAGACAGTGTAAGTGTGTAGATGGTTGTCTCTATAAATAAGCATTGCTGCTGTATTGAGACCATATGTTATGTTTAAGATTGGAAACTACAAAAAAAATATTTATGTATAATAAAACATTTTTTAATGTACTAAAAGCTAAAAATAACTTTTTTGTTAACTATTGTAAGATTGTATTCAAATTTTAAAAATTATAGTTTGAAAACAGTTGGTGAAATAACTGCAAACTTTGCATTTCAAAATTAAACATGATAGTTATAATGTTGTTTGTTGGTCTGTATTACTGGTTTTACCAATATGAATGAATTACAGACATATTCACAAAGTGAAATTATATGTTGAAGAATGATATTTTAATTTGGATAGCCACATCTCTTATCATTATTAATTTGTGTGTTTCTTTCTCTAAGATTGGAGAGTTGTGGGTGAGTGGTAGAGCACTTGCTTGTGAACATGGTTGCAGGCCTCATAACACTTTTCATTATCCATCAGCCATAGGAACAGATAAATGTGGGGTACCTTTCTGTAAAATGAGTTTAAAAAATTAATTGTACTTTTCACCATGTATTTTCAATCTATCAATTCCACTCTGATTAGTACAAGATCCAATGTATTTGATTAATAATTGTCCTTGGCATCATGTACTCATTTCTCTTGTACTATGCACTCTAGTTAAAAAAAGTAAAGTTTCTTTGCCATGGTTAAAGAGCAGGGTGTCATGTGGCCAGCACAATGACCAGCTACTTTTACTTTCCCCCACTAAAGTCAGGTAACTAATTTGGTTGGGTAGACTCAGTGGCGCAGTAAAAATCCTGAAATTCAATATCCCAGTCTTCACTGAGATTCAAACCCAAATCTAGAAGCCAAGCTCTTAACCACTCAGCCGCTGCCCTCCCCACATCCCACTATGCATTCTTTATTAGCTGAATTAGTGAAATTATATCTAAGTGTGGCAGGTTTATTAATAAGTTTGACCTACTTTTTATGTTTAGGTTTCAGACGCCCTGAGTCATTCCAGTGATGTTCAGGCAGAGCTGAAAGAAAGAAATGCTGTGGCAAAAACATTACTCATCGCTCCTGAATCAGAGACTCCTAGTGATGTTACCATCAACCGAAATATTGTTAAAGCTATGACTTCTGAAGATGTCAGCATGGATCAAAATACTACCAAAGCAAAGACTCCTCATGATGTTAAAATAAATCAAAGTAACATTGAACTAATGACTCCTGCTGATCAAAATACCACTGAAGCAATGACTTGTGATGTCAATATGGATCAAAACACTATTGAAGCTATGACTTGTGATGTTAATTTAGATGAAAAAGTCATTGAAGATATGACTCCTACTGATGCTCATCGAAAGACCTGTGATGTTCAAAGAAATGAGAAAGGGATCAAAGCTGTGATTAAAGCTAACGTTCCTGAAGCAAAGACTCTACTACATGATGTAATTATAGATAAAACTATCGATGAAGCAGCCTTTCACTGTGAAGGGGCAAGGGCTACTTCACATGAAGCCTCTAAAGCACTGAGTAATTCTTTGATCAATGTTTCAGAAGTAGTAACTCCTGAAGTTATTAATAAAGATCAGATTACCACTGAAGCAATAACTCATCAACTTTCTGAAGGGATGAGTTCTTCTGATGGCAATTTTCAGATTATTCAGAATAACAGCAAACTGGTAACTCAACCTAATGAAACTCAGCCAAATCACAGCCAATCGGATGATATTTTATGTCTTGTGATGCCCTCATTGTCAGATGAAGAAAGTGACGATGACATCTCTGTCTCTCAGCCTACGTTAGATGATTGGAAAGGGGAAATGCCTGTTGCAGGAAGCAGTCAGGTAGACCCCAGAAAGTCTTGTGATCTTGGCACTACAATGGAACCTGACTCTACAGAAATCAGCGACGGCAGCATCGCTAATCAGCCAGCTCCTCAGGTCGCATCACTTCATGAGATCACACAGAATGAAACGCATGACATCTCAGATCAGGACATACCTATATTTTCTGTCAAGAAAGACACGCCAGAGTCATCCCCTGTGAAGCAGACGGCAGCGAAAAAAAACAGTGTCTGGGCTGATGAGATGGAAGCGCAGAGCATAGAGACAACTGAAACTTGCGCTGGACAACTGAATGATACTGAAGGGTGAGTGAATAAAGGGGAGATAATTTCTGTCATCTTTTTCTAGATGTCTATATTACTTTTATATGTTTGCTTTTTTTTTTTTAAAGTTGTGTCTACCTCCTTGGCAGAGAGATATGTATGAAAAAAAAAATTATTTTAATACAGAAAATCTAAAATATAGAACAATATGTTTAGTTAACAATCTATACTTTCAATACATTTCTGTTTACCTTTTTTTTTTTTGATGTTATACATATTCTTTTTTTTTATTTAAATACAATTAATAGACTATCATTATTGGTTCTTTAGTAAAAAGAGATAGAAAAATAGAATACAAACAATAGAATAAAAAAAAAACAACATAAAAAATAGAACCATACGTCTAGTTTACAATAAATCTATATTTTTAATACATTGAGTACAAAAGAAAATAATCATGAATACTTTATCCCAATGGGTAACTTTATACAATCCTGTATTGGCACTTTTATTTAAAAAAATAAAGAAACAAAAAAAAAAACTTTAAGAGCTAAACATGTCTGGTTTTCACAGCCATTATTAATTAGTTAAGCTTAGCATCTCATTTTTAATTGTTCAGTTCTATCTTTTATGCAGTTTATCTAAAACTAATTATCTGCTTTTTTTTCTTGTGTATATGTGTCTAGCTTCAAGAGATCAGAACTTACTGTGGAAGAGCATGCCACCTACCTCAGGCTGTACAACAAATATGTCAAACCCTATCTTTATAAGAGACCCCCTGACATTTTGGGGCAGCAGCAGATACATGAGTTATCTACTCTTGAGGTAGTTATGTTGTTTAAATAATTTTTTTCTTTTACTGCCAAATATTAGAGTTGCTATTTTTCAAAGAAGGCAGCCTATGTCCCATGACGCATTGTCTTCTTTAAATACACCTACCCTCACTGAGTGCTGTCTCAACTGTAAATAAAATTTAGGGTTTACTTTCATGTCTAGATGTCTTTAAGGAAAATGAAAGTAAATTCACATGCTTCTTTGGTCTATGATGAAAACAATGACTTTTACTTTTTCATTCAGTTTCTGAGAGCAGTTCAAAGTTCAAATTCAATAAGCGACTATGATTAAAAGGAGTTGCGATGGCTGAGTGGTAAAATGCTTGGCTTCCAAACTGGAATGTCAAATGATGGTGAATACCAGGATTTTTAATTTTGGGATCTTTAAAAACTTGATTGGGCTCAGGCCCAGAAATCAATCATTTCAAGCTTCATTTAAGTCAAGAGGCTCATGTCTGCCCTTTTAAAAACCTGCTTAATTCCATACAATTCCATAGCAAGTGGCTTCCTTCACCTGCTGCATTGAAATGCTACTAATCTGGGTATGGTCATTGATGAGTTATAGTGCCAGACAGCTAGTCCAGCTAACAGTGCTAGGCTTATTATTTTCTTAATACATTACCTGAATAAAACCTGAAGACATACTTACTTTTAATTAATATTTGACATTATATACAGTTTTCACTTCTGGCACAGCTCTTCAATAATATATATATATATTTTTAATAACTTGGTACTGAACTAATTGTACCTTGTTTTATTTTGTTGAATATTTGTTCAATACCGAGCATGAAAGGATGAATTGTGAACACTAGTTTTGTATGGATTGAAGTACGGGCGTAGGAGAGAGCGAGAGTTTAGTCAGGTAATCAAGAAGTCATGTAGCAAGAAGGCAGTCGACTTTAAGAAGTTAGTTTCTAAATAAGCAAGTCCACCAAGTAACCATATAGCAAGACAGTTAACAGTCAATCATGTAGAAGTATGGGTTTAAGAAGTCAGTACCAAATTATTATAAATATATATATATATATATATTGAAGTTCATGTAATCAGTCTGTATTTCAAGAGAGTGTGGATTATATCTATCATATTCTTAGAGATTGGATTGATCTTGTGCCATTCACAACCGAGGAGTTTTCATCTGTGACATCTGCAAGTAGTTCCTTTGATTGTTGTCCAGTCTTTGGACTGTCATGACGATTAATATCTTTGAAAACCTCCAATATAGAAATATGTAGAAGCACAAGTAATAAGATGTTGAACCATTGAAACAAAATACAACTCACAAACACACTCTCTGTCATCAACTTCTGCTGCTCTTCATCAGTCATTTATTCAGCCCCTTTCACTCCTCTGTGACAGTTGGTTACATCTGAAAAACACAAACACACACTCTATAACGCTAGGACAGGTATAAAAAAATATAAGTGCAGTGAAAGGGAAGGTACACTTTGATTCAGTGTTTGGCCTGAACCATGCTAAAATAAAGGAATTACATATGAACAAAAAAATAATTTAAATTAGTTAAATATGCCAGAATCTCATTAGCCAAGGTTTTTTTTTTCTTTGTTTTGGGTTTAATCAAACAAGTCAAAAAGCTTGAGCCTATGAACCTATTGCAATATCACTGCATGCTTTAGTCTTACAGCCTTTAAAGATGCTCATAGGGTTGAGATTCATTTTGGAGATGGTCATCTGTCCTTGGAACCTTATTTCTTGAAGTATCCACTTATGACTCTGTGTCCATCGAAACTATTTGACCACATAATGTTTTTTTTATACCTTGAATTTTATGTTGTTGTTTTTTTTTTCCATGTACAGTCACTGCAAAGGAGAGTTGTGAATGAGCAGGCAGAGTTTCAGAAATATTTACATAAGTTGGCTTTGAAACACCCTCAAGGCTATAGGTTTCTAAAGGCAGGCGCCAGGCACTACGCATCTGTAGGTTTGTTTCTCTCCCTATATTTTTTCACTCTTTAATTACCTTTAAGTTGATGATAGCAACTCTAAAATGAATATTGTTGTAACTCTATGGTAGGCAACTTAACACAGCTCAACAGGAAATAAACAAGTGTGTTTATTCACTAGGACAAACACATTATATCCTTCAACTTACTCAGAGTCTTGCTACTAATTATACCAAACCTTCCAACATCAAACTGAATGTGGACCAACGGCAGCCTTCCCCGCTTCACTCCAGGTCCCTTCTACAGCCTTCAGGCAGCACAAAAGTTGGCTTCTTAGTTGTCAACAATTCAGACTCTTTATAATCACTGATGTACTGTTATTTTCTCTATCCTAGTGTCTTCCTGTTCTGGTTCAATAGTGCGCTAGTACGCACCTCAAGCAGTGGTGCAAGACAGGGTTACAACAATATGTTATAAAGTTTTTCAATTTAACAATAAGTCTTTAATTTGTAACACACATAAAATGAAAATAAAAAATTTAGATATAAGGAAATACTTTTCTATTTTTCATTCCATTAAAAAAAAAAAAGGTCAATGTCTTTTCTTTCTTACATTATATTGCAAATAATTGATCAGCAAATTAGCTAATTTCTTAAACAATGGGCTATCATCACAAATCATGGCAATAGGAATTTTAAAGTGTATAGTTTATTCTTAAAATTGTTTGCATGATTTTCCCAAAACATTAAAACATTTTCTTAATTAATTTTTTTTTTTGAATACAGAAAAAGGCCTGTGCTTTTCGTTTAAAAAAAGATTATGAAACACTGTTCCAGCCAACTGCCAAATGTCACATTTCCTTCAGGTCTAGATCACCTGATGCTGAGCTGAGTTATTGTCAGACAGTTTTAGAAGCGGTAAGTCTGTTCATTATGTAAATCTACACAGTTTGTAAGCAAATTCTGGTCATTTATGAAAAGGGATGTTTGAAATTATCTTTTGTTGAATGCCAGATGCTTTCATTTAAAACTCAATCCTAGTTTCATGGCATTTGATTATAATAGTATTTTTTAAAACTTAATTTGTTCAGCTCATAGCTTCTCAGAAAATATACCTATTTTTACCCATTCCTATTATTAGCATACATTCTTCATGGAAGAAGGTTGAAAGGTAGGTGGCTACAGAGCCCAATCATCTGACAAGAAGCTATAATAGAGTCCAATCAGATCCCATCCGACAAGAAGCTATTGGCTCCAATCAGATCCAATATGATCAGATAAAATTTCATTAGATTCATTCAGATCTGATTGTATTCAGATTCAATCCAATTCCGATCATGTTCAGATCTAATGAGATCCAATCCATTTGTTGTGACACGGTTACTATGGGTGGTCAACCGTGACACACGGTCAAGTGTTGGGTACCGGGAGTTAGGGGACTTGCGGAAGTCGAGGTTGTAAATAGAAAGAATGGAAGTCATCTAGTAGTGTTGTCATATGTATATCCTAGTGATCTTGTAAATATGTTATGTTATATGCTTCTCAATAAAGACATTTATAATTAAAGGGACTCGTTTCTTCACAACTGGCGACCACGACGAGATCGAAGTAAGTGAAAATGTCAATGTATCAGATATATAGAAAAGCGGGCAAGGAAAATGGCCTGCGAGGCGAAGAACTTGAAAATTTCATTACTCTAAAAATAGCACAGGATGAAGAAAGAGAAGAGAGGAGGCTTAATAGGGAAGAGACTAGAAAGAAAGAAGAAGATAGTAGAAAGAAAGAAGAAGATAGTAGAAATCTTACTACTAGAAGAATCCAAAAAGAAAGAAGAAGATAGCAGGAGGAAGGAAATCTTACTACTAGAAGAATCCAAAAAAGAAAGAAGAAGATAGCAGGAGGAAGGAAATCTTACAACTAGAACTAAAACTTAAAGAAAAGAAAGACAAAGAACAGCAAAATGAAAAGGGGGAACACTTTGACAAATACAAACAACTAGACAGAATGTCTCCATTCGACGAGGCCCAGAACGAGTGCATTGACTCATATCTACTGAGGTTTGAGGACATAGCCGCAGCCTGCAACCTACCTCAATCAGAATGGGCAAGAAGCCTCATGGGGCGATTGAAAGGGAGAGCCATGAATATCTGCATACAAATGCGAGAAGAGGAAAGAAAAGACTACGTGGCCGTGAAGGAGACCTTGCTAAGACAATTTGGCTCCACAAGTTACGAATACCGAAGGAGATTAAAAGAGTCGACACCTATGCCGAACGACGATCCACAAATATTCGTCACCAACATGTCAATTTACTTCGATCGATGGGTAGACCTGTCAAAAGTGGATCACAAATATGAAACCCTCAGAGAACACATCATAATGGACGCTGTGATGGAAGCTTACAATAATAATGTGAAAACATACGTAACGGAGCGAGAGCCAAAGACCATCAGCAGCCTCATAGCACAACTAAGACAGTATAAGGCTGCACACCCAAGAGAAGTGTTAGCTAGAGAGAACACAACTACGGCATCCGCTTTTATGGTGAGCAACGCTGTAAGAATACGGACTCCAAGCCCTCTTTATAGAAGAGAGAAAGATGAAGAAATGAGCCCAACATATAGATATAGAAGAGAGAAAGATGAAGAAATGAGCCCAACATATAGATATCGAAGAGAGAAAGAGGAAGAAATTAGCCCAACATTTAGATATCGAAGAGAGAGCGCAGATACAAGTCCAACATATACATATAGAAGATGGAAAGATGGAGAAAAGAGCCCAACATATAACTACAGGGAACGAGAATACCGACGTAATCAGCAAAGAGTTCGCTTCCAATGTCAAATTTGTGGCAGAACAAACCACACTACAGAGACTTGCTTCTACAACCGACGCAATGAAGATAAGAACAACAGATCGAGAGATCGAGCATTTGCTGCCAAACATGCTGATAAAATGCAGGTATACCCAGGCTTCGTGGGAGAACAGATGACCAACGTACTGTACGATACAGGCGCCACCGCAATTTTAGTGGCAAAAGAATACGTCAACTCACAACAGTACACGGGAAGAAGACAAGACTGTGTTAGTTACACTGGCCAAGTAACTACACACCTGGTAGCACGTATCAACATACACACACCGTTCATCAGTGGTTGGCATGAGGCTTTAGTACTAGATAATAAGCCTGACAATATTGGCCTTATCATTGGCTGTATCAAAGGCTCTAAACCATGCACAGTAGAAGAATTGAACAAGTGGAAAGAAAAATACACACAGAAATGTTCCATGGTTACTACAAGAGCTCAGAAGAAAGCAGAAGAAGTGCTAAATACAAACGATAATATACAAGTTCCTTATAACAGTGAAAAGGAAAACACAGAAACAGAAAATAGCGATGTGAGAAGCCATGATCAAGTAAACGAACCGAATGAAATACCAACGAAAAGTCAAGACCCACTACAGATTAAAACAGAAAAGTTTGTCAGCGAACAGAAAAATGATCCGGATCTAATAAAACTCATAGATAGTGAAGTTGCACCAAGACGAGGCCTAATCAAGATAGGCGAAGATGGTGTCTATGTGAGAGAAATTCATTTGAAAGCAGGCAAGACACAACAGTTGCTTATTCCAAAGAAATATAGAGAAACAATATTAAAGCTTGCACATGACACCCCGTTTGCCGGACACATGGGAGTAAAGAGAACATTGAATAGAATCTTGAATGAATGTTTTTGGCCTAGAATTACACAAGAAGTCAAGGCATATATAAAATCTTGCCATATTTGCCAAATACATGGAGCAAAAGGAACTTATATGCAAACCCCAATACAAACAGCAGACTTAAGTGAAATGCCATTTGAGAAGATAGCTGTAGATATTATTGGACCAATGCCAGTAATATCCGGAAGAGGCCATCGCTACATATTGACTGTTGTAGACATGTGCACACGGTTCCCAGAAGCAATACCATTGAAAAGAATTTCTTCTGAAGATGTGGGAGACGCACTAACAGCAATATTTGCAAGAACAGGTTACCCTCGCATAATACTGAGCGATCAAGCCACTCAGTTAAAATCGAAAGAATTCACACAGTTTTGCAAAACTCTGAATATTAAACAACAATTTGCGGATGGAATGTGCGAACGCCTGAATTCAACTCTGAAAACAATGCTGCACAAAGTAGCACAGGACAACCCAACTGACTGGGACAAGCTGATCAACCCCATATTGTTCGCCTACAGAGAAGTACCACACTCAACAACGGGCTTCTCGACATTCGAGATGATCTACGGCTCACCAGTTAGAGGACCCATGTCACTATACAGAGACTTTCTAGTTAATAGAAACATAGAACACGATGTACTGGCAGGATACGATCTTGTCATCAAAACAAGACAAAATATAATCGAAACATGCGAAGCTATCCAAAAGCAAGCAAATAAAGAGAAACCGGAACTATTGAGAAAGCTAAATCAAGGACGAAAGTTGAGAACACTACAAGTTGGTGATAATGTCATGGTTCTGCTGCCTGACAAAAATAACCAGCTATTTATAAAATGGCAAGGCCCATTCCAAGTCACAAAAGTGATTTCGAAGGTCGACTACAGCATACACATCAGAGGCCGAGACAAAGTATTTCACATAAATATGCTGAAGCTATACATGCCCAGACCATTTACTCTTACAACGAACACTAAGGAAAACACGCAAGACAGTCAGAGAGTCATGATGACAGAACAAATAGAGGCACAGAATACAGCAAAATACTATCAGACCACTACAAGACAACATAGGCAAGATACGCAACTTAACAATGCCTACCACAAAGGGACAAGTCCGAAGCATCTTAGGTTTATGTAATTACTATAGACGGTTCCTAACAAATTTCACAAATATTACACAACCTTTAATTGAACTGAAAAAAAAAGACAGCTCCAGACTACAGGGATGCCTACAAAACATTAAAAGTGCCTTCTCAGACGACATAGTATCCCAGCTTCTAGACATCAGAAACCCTTTATACTTGGCAACAGATGCATCCTCCACAGCAGTGGGAGGCACTTTAATGCAGAAGTGTGACGCAACGCTACGACCTGTCTACTACATTAGCAGAAAGCTGAACGCAGCAGAACAAAAATACTCAACAATAGAGCGTGAAGCTCTAGCGATCGTGTTCTGTATAACAAAACTATCTCGTTACCTGCTAGGGAAATCATTCATCTTACTAACAGATCACGCCCCACTAGCTTATATCAATACAAATAAGCTAGACAACCAGAGGATTACTAGATGGGCTTTAAAACTTCAAGACTTCAGCTTTACAGTTCAAGCCATTCCGGGACAAATCAACGTGATAGCTGACGTGTTGACAAGATGTGTCTAAGGACTGCTGGACTTATGTTCAGTCATTAATCAGCTAATGAGAAGATAACTAATACCTTGTATGATAACTTTAAATTTTGTATTCTCAGGACTGAAATTTTGTTTGTTGTGCATTGATTGTATTCGTAGTTATCGACTTAGGAAATAGTATGTAAGAAACACAAACTAAATAATTCCCTTAATTTGGAAGATGTAGTTGATGAAACTTATAGTATTAGCTAATTAGATATACTTTACATTTGAATGTTGTCATTCAAAAGATTATCCAATGGCATTTTACGTCTCGTGAGACGATCCCTTCCCTTTGCAATTTTTGTGGGACTATCGTTACATAGAAAAGTTAAGTGCGTGGATTTTTCTGTATATAAGTTGTATAATATAACAGGATATCTTGCTGCGATGCTTCAATTGGAAATGTTCCTGTCAATAACATATTATTGTAGAGTATTAGTCGTCTTAGACATTATCAGAGTTCTCATAAAGAAGATGCCATTGTATTACATGCCATTATTTTTACTTGACGATGTAAAACATTATTAATGTACAATCAAACTATTGGGTTCATGAAATTTTGATACTATCAAAATTTTTCTCTGCCCTGGGAGGACTGTTGTGACACGGTTACTATGGGTGGTCAACCGTGACACACGGTCAAGTGTTGGGTACCGGGAGTTAGGGGACTTGCGGAAGTCGAGGTTGTAAATAGAAAGAATGGAAGTCATCTAGTAGTGTTGTCATATGTATATCCTAGTGATCTTGTAAATATGTTATGTTATATGCTTCTCAATAAAGACATTTATAATTAAAGGGACACTTGCAGATATGATTTGGATCTCGTCTGTTCCAATCCAAATAAAATCAGATACAATCATATTCAGGCCAATCAAACTTAATTTGAACATAAAGTTGGATTGGATTTTTTAAATTAAACTTATATTACCTTTTTCTGATTGAGTCATATTTTGTTTGTTTTTTAAAACCTCTTACTTATTGCATTATCCACACAATTTTCATAGACCTGGGGACATTTTTTTAAAATTTAAGATGCTTTGCACATTAGGCATCAGTACTTCTGTTACCCTCTTCTGGGACAGTCAAATTATATTATATTTCTTTTCTTATTGTAACAAACTACTGTGTACCATTACCACACAAATTTTTAGCCTATAATTTTACTTGCCTAAGTGACTTGTATAAGGAAGTGTGATGTTCATAAATTAAATGACACAAATAACTAACAGATTAAGAAGCTGAGTAGCACATTGAAGTGACTTACATGTATGTATAGATAGAAGAGCTCATCTCATCTGTCCTTTGACTTTCCTTGTAGGTGTGCTGTGACAGTTCTCGTTACCTAATCCCTCCTCTTTTCTAGTCAGCAGCTGTTCTGAGAAGGTGATATCAAGAGAGAAGTTGGCCCATTCTTTGATGTTGTCCAGCCAGTTTTTCTTTGGTTGGCCCTTTCTTTATGTTCCCTCCACTGTACTTTAAAGGATGTGTTTTAACAGTGAGTCCATGTCTTACAATATGACCTAACTAACCAGTACAACTTTCATCTTTTCACAGTATTGAAGAGTTCCTCTTTTTTTTTGCCTGACAGAGTGTTAACTTGTTAAAAGTACAAACTCATTTTTTTCCTGGTATCTGATACCAAGCGATTTTCTGTACTCTCAAAAGCTTGAATTTCTCTTTACTTCAGCATAGACCACTTGTGAAGAATAGTTTTAATTTGACTTGGAAGCTAATGGTACTTTTCCAGATTTTCCGCAGTTTGCTCATGGTTTCAGATGTCAATCTTAAACAGGTTTTTATCTCTTTTATTGATCCCCCATCTCTTGTTGTGTTTAACCCTAGAAGAGTTAGACAACTCAAGAGTGTTGTGGTGCTAGTTTCTGAAAGAATCAAGTCTGCATAGGATATTTTCACTTTTGAATATTTCATGCAAATTGATTGTTTTGAAATTCATTCAATAGGTTTGAATATAGACAAATTTCTTATTCCGTATGCTTGGGAAAATTCTTATATTACAAGTGTTTTTGTTTCCCTAGTGCCATAAAAATAAGTAAATGGTTTGTCTGAATCAGCCGCTAATTAACTTGCATGATAAGATTAGCACATGGACATACATAGGACATCATTTTCTTATTTTTTTATTGTTTAAGGGGACATCTGTAATTTATAAGATATTGTTTTCTAGCTAAACAAAAAATGTATCCACAGGGTGTGCCCCCAAGAATCATCTTGCCAGATATCCAAGGAGGCAGCAAGCCAGTGCCAATAGAACATGCTATTAAAAAACTGGACTACAATTTCCCAAGGTCTTCAAAAAAGTTATTTCCTGGGTTTATTCATCATGAGGTGTGTACAATGCAATAAATGTTATTTCCTATTCCATTATCATGTATTAGTTTAGTCAGCATACACTTATTTAATAGTATAGATTTTGAACAGAAAAAAACATTGAAATTGAAATTCTATATTCTTCCTTTTGGTCACATAAGACTGTCATAAATTGTTAACCTGAGACTTTTTTTATGCTTCTGAAAAGAATTTTGTTGTAGTCTATAAGATTATGGTATGATTTCTCCCCAAATTTATAATAAGTAAGTAAAGTAAAGTTTCCCTTTCAGACCTTGTAATCTATAGGATCTGATTTAGGACCTATGGAAGTAGGAGAACTAATAGGAATTAGTCTAGCATATGAAATAAGAAATGTACCTTCATCTTTGTGTTTTTCTGGGTATTTTATTAGGTTGTTTTGTGTTTTTATTTTTGTATTTATAAGTTATGGTTCTGTTTTATGTAATTATGGCTCAGTTTTTTATGTATTACAGACTCAAGTGAATTTATAATAATGGAAACAAAAAGTTTAATATTTGTTGGTAATAACGTTCCCTTTTTTAATTGACCACAAGTCACAAAAAATGTAACTTAAGAACAAAGACAGAAGTCATCTTTTAGGCAAAATTAATACAACTAGTTAAGTTTGTTAGTTTGTAGGTAAATAACTTGTCTTCCAAACAGGAGTTTAAATCTTTGTGGCATTAGTTGTTTTTTTACTGCTGAAATGTGACATGTCCATTGAATCCACATCAATCTAACAAGTGAATGTTATTTGTTGGGGAATGTAAATAAAGTTGGTCATTGAGTTGGTCAAAGTTAACCTTTGGCCACTTTAATCAGGTGACCCTAACACTACCATGTCTTGTAGAACTTTATTGAAAACTTCATCAGCCTGGATGTGATTACAAGTATTTTAATACCAATCTACATATTACTATACCAAAAGTGTTGAATGTATCTTAATAAGTAGAATTCATTAACAGTCATGCACTTTGCTTTTTTAAAAATTCTTTTTCATAACATTGTCATGCTATTTTGGTAAACCAGGCTGTCAGTTCTGATGGTAATATGAAAGCACTGCTCATAAAACACAAGATCCAAGTGGCCATGTCTTCTAGTGTGGTCAACTGTCTCTTCAATAACCATGGGCCAGACTATGCCAAAGCTTGGAACATTCCAGTGACTGTGGAAACATATCAATCAGAAGGTGTGCATCAGTTGACTAAATATAAACTGGGAAGCTGTTACATTGTGAGGTCTAATTTTATGATAGTAGATTGTACTTTAGTAGATTGTGCAACAGTAGATCTTGTCATAGTAGATTGTGCCATAATTTACTGCATGATAGCAGATTGTATGATAGTAAATTGTGCCATAGTAGATTGTATTATAGTAGATTGTGCCATAGTAGATTGTATGATAGTAGATTATGCCATAGTAGATTGTATGATAGTAGATTGTTCCATAGTATATTGTATGATAGTAGATTGTGCCATAGTAGATTGTATGATAGTAGATTGTTCCATAGTAGATTGTATGATAGTAAATTGTGCCATAGTAGATTGTATGATAGTAGATTGTGCCATAGTAGATTGTATGGTCTTTAGCCTTCAATTAACACTATTACAAAAGTTGGGAACTTCAATCATAAAGTAAAAAACTCCCGTTGAGGTAATGTTTTACACAAAAACAAATGCAAACAAGTGGTAAGAAATTAATGTTGTTGTAGCTATATATTCTTTATTCACTAGGATTTCTTCTCTGTTATTTAGTAATATGTTAGCTTCTTTTTTTTTTAAATATACTTTGCCTTTTTGTTGGAAGAAGGAGAACTAATATGAATTAGTCCTAACATATGAACAAAGAAATGTGCCTTCATCTTTGTGTTTGAATATTTTATTAGGTTGAATTAGTCCTAACATATGAACAAAGAAATGTGCCTTCATCTTTGTGTTTGAATATTTTATTAGGTTGTTTTTTTTTTTATACTATTTATAACTTATGGGTCTGTGTTATATATGTAATTATGGTTCAGTGTGTATTAATGACTTAAGTGAAGCCATTTTTTTACAAGGTTTTTTATTATTTTTTTTAATGACCCAGGTTCAAGTCACAAACTAATCTTCCTGGACAAACCTCTGTTTGAAGATGACCTCCTCATCAGAGACTACAGTACACTGTTCCATAAATATGCTTTGCGAGTATTTGTCTCCCAAACTAAAATCAGAAACAGTCGTAATATCAGGTCTGTTCCTCGACTGGCGCACAACGTAAGTGCTCCTGAGGCCAGTAAGCCCTACGATGACACTTTTGACATATTCTCATCCAGCGGGGATTCCCTAGAGACATTTGGCACAGGAGCAGTCAAACCTCCTCCCACCAGCTCATCGCCAGGAGGGGTGCGCACTCGAGCAGCAGAAAAACAGAAGATCTCAACTGGCAGCTCATCTGATGAACCGAAATCAAAAAGGGCTAAATTGGAAACCCAAGGGAGAAAATCAAAAAAAGATGCACATCAAGGGTTGTGTCCCTCATCTCCAGACACTCCATCTTCCCCCCTGCCCACACCTCTCTCCCCGACACTTTCTTCTCCCTCATTGACCCCTAAAAAACAAGCTCAGGGGGTTCAAGAAATTCCCTTGTCCCCTGTTCGCAAAGGAGGGCCCCATGCTACATCTAATCATTCCCCTGCTGTTTCATCTCCAAAAGAAAGCTTCAGCCGCCGACAGTCTCTCCGCAATCTTGCCAAGACCAGTAATAGTGATACGCCCCACATACCTATTGTAGACAGTGGTGACTCTTTGTTGTGCCCTTTAGATTCTATTTTAGGACAGCCTCTCAAACAGCCAATGTCAAGTCCAGAAATCCCCAGAGGTACAGTATATTTTTTTTGTTATTTTCCTTTTTTTTTCTTGTTCAAAATACTGAAATCACTCAGATGTCATTAAATAATTTAAAAACTCGGGGTGAAATTGAATTAACTGAAAAAAAAAAGAAACTTAATAGAACTGAATTTTTAAGCCTCTTTATTATTTTCAGCCATTATTTTCATATTTTTAACTGTACAGTTGACTTTTATGGACTGGGAAGTTGTCTGATTACCGGTACCAAAAGGTTCGAAATTTAAAATCTAACTGTATTGTACTTCAAAGAATTTACGCAAAGAAAAGAAAAGACTTTTAAGGGTATAAAATAAACAATAGACAAAATAGAAACATTTGTTGATGTACAAAATACAAAATATGAGATTTAAGCTTTCATGCAGTGTACTAAATTTTAAATCAAGCCTGCCTACATTCTACTTACATAGCTAGGCCTACCACATGAA
>JADKLZ010030833.1:1777-13574 GCA_021533235.1 Biomphalaria straminea | reverse complement strand
GACACCTGGAGGAATCAGATGGGACCACAGTCAGAGATGAGATGACTGAAAAAAAGGGTTATCTTTACTATTGCTGCTTGATAGATGGACAGACAGACCCAATAAAACTAAAAGCAACTTTTTTCTTTTTTTTTTTTTTTTTTTGGGGGGGGGGGCATCTAAAAATCCTTGAAAAAAAATCAACACATAATTAAGAAAATGTATACTTTTGCAAAACATTATCCCTAATGTTTGAACTACTGACCTTCAAGATTGTAACCCACAATCTGTACTGCATGATTTAAATTGTTGTAACAATGAAACTGTATGATTCCTCCAATATAGTTGTGCCAAGTGGTAGCATCGATTGCCACGGCAATAGGACCATGAAAGGCTAATAGCTGCAAGAGTTGATATTCATCAGTTGTATACCTGTTAAAAGAAAAATGAACAAATATTTTAATGCAGTTATAAAATCTGCCAATAGCTCTATTCCAATCCTTAATTTATATCAACCTTTTAATAACAGAGCAATAAAAAAAATAAAAGTAAAGCCTTTGAGACTTTGTAGATCTGTGAGGCAGAAGATGTAATCCTCATCTGGTTCTGTAGGCCACAGTTAACAAGGTGTCATGTGTCTAGCACAATAAGCAACCACCTTTACTTTCCCACAACTAGTGCCAGATACCAATTAAAGTTATGAGTCAAGTAAAATCAAATGAAGTAGTCTATACCAATCTAGAAGGGTCCACAAAAACAAATGTCCTTAAACAAGAACTGCCCTATAGATTATGAGATGGTACTTGAATTATATAACAACATAGAAACAAAACATTTAAGATTAACACACACACAATTTCTTACTGATTGTTTTCACAGGCTTTAAGATGAACTCGAGGCAAAGATGATGACAGGTTGCGACAGGAGCCTGTTTTATCTGTGAGAGGATACTGATCAGACCACACTAATCCATTCTGTTGGCATATAAATACTTGTTATCATAACTTTACAGAAATACTAATTTGAATTGCTTTTCAAATGTGGGTTGTAAATGCCTAGCGAAGGATCCAGAGATAAAGCTCTCATTTTGTCCTCAGGATGTTAGAATGGATGAGAGACTTTATGAAAACAGCTTTACCAATACACTGGCCAAACAAAAAACACTCCAACAGTGAGCAAAGGAAAATTGGTGAACTTTATTTCAATTACCCAAAAAAAACTTTTCAGTCTCGAAGTAAACTTTTTATATATTGCATCTAGAGAGCAAAGACAAACCTCTAAAGACCAATCACATGCTCCTTTGATGGTTCCTCCTTCACAGCCGCTGTTGTTCTTATCGCAGTCAATCAGCTCTTGGACACTCAGGCTTGGAGCGGAGGCATTTTTCTGAATTCCATACATGCTTTCCACAGTCTCCACAACACTGAAAGCCCTGGGGGTAAAAAAAAAACTTAATTACATTTGTACCAAATAAAATTGTGATTAATTTGTTTACATATTCTATTGAGAGTTTAAAATATTGAATTTTTTTTTTTATAGGTTAAATTTTTTTTTACAAAATAAAAACATATAAAAAGTTTAAACAAAACAAATCAAACAGATTATAATACAATTTACTGTTCATGTACTAGGTGTAAACCAGCTGGCATAAAGAAACAGAAATGAAAACTAATAAACTCTTAAATATTTTTATGGTTGACTATGAAATGTCTTTGCAAAATTTGAACTTTTTTAAAAATAATTATTTTTGTATAGCACAATTTTGATGTGATCAGTCTGCTTATAGTCCATTCTCTCTTGCCGTGGGGAGGGGTGGATTATCTTGGAGAAGGTTTCAGTGCAATCAGCAAATGCCACCCAGCTCAAGTTAGGTTTTATCTTGAGCCTCCTACATAAGTATCCAAGTGTATGATGCATCTCAGAGTCTATACTTCTACCTCATAGCAATACATTAATTTAGAAATAAAGCTGCTCTTTCACAGATATCAGCCCAAGTTTTCTGTAGATTTCAGGAAAGTGAGTTATGTCCTCTTGCATTATTCAATCACAGGGGACAGTGTCTTCCCAGATGGTGCCTTTAAGGTCTTTAAGAAAGCGTGATGCCATGTTAAACATGGACGACCTTGTTTTAGCTTTTCCTCTTTTCTGCTTCCATGTTATGAGTTTGGTAAATGTGTTTGCGCTTAAGGATTTGTCCCATGAATTTCATAGCTAAAAATTAACTTCTAATACTGTGCTTAGAAAGATAGTTTTGAATTTCAAAAGTTGTTTAACCTTTGTAACTTGTTCAGATCTTCTAAAACTTTAAAAAAGCTGGAAAGATTTCATTAATGACACTTTCATAAATGTCAAGGTAGAGTGAAATATATATGTTTCTTTGACAGTTTTTGTTAACTTTGCTAAACTATACACAGTGAATTTCAGGTTGTTTGAAATAATTATATTTTAGAATATTTATTTTTAATATAAATCTTATGTTTAAGAAAATGTTAAGCTTTTACCAACAAGCTCCACAAGAACCTTGATCCATAACAGGATTGACAACACCAGAATCTCTCCTATTGAGACAAGTAATGTTCAAAGTTAAATTAGTTCCTAATTATAAGGATATGGCCAATTAAAATTACATGACATTATGTCAATAAAAACACAAGCAGAAGCTCTATATCCTAAATACAAGTAAAGATGATAGGTCAAACTGTTATAATACTTTCAAAAGCACTTAAAGATTTACCATTCATCCCTTTAGATAAAGAATGTTACAATACATGTATAAACATATTCATATAGATAAGAAAAACTAGTGCTATTTGAAGGTGGTTAAGATACTTTATGGTCTCTTCTATCTAACACAAGTTCCCCTTTCAGCATTTCAATCTGTAAGGCAGATGATGTAAAAGGTCATCTGTTTCTGTAGCCCACGGTTAATGTGGGTGTTATGTGGCCAGCACAACCACCAACCGCCTTTATTTTTTCACAAATAATGTCAAGTACCCATTACAGCTGGGTGGACTCAGAGGCGTCATAAAGATTCCGAAGAGTCTTCACCAGGATTCAAACCTGGGACCCCTGGTTTGGAAGCCAAGCACTTTAACACTCAGCCACTGTAAGTCCTCTATTTAACAAAGAACATAGTAATCTTTGTGGTCATTTATATTTATTTAATGCTTATTTTATACCCTTGGACAAATTCATCAAATGAGTACATTGACACCTGAAACTTAGAACTTCACTCCTATTGGTAAGAATACAATGGAAAGGTATACTGCAGTTGGCTTGTCAAATCTAGATTTTAATAAGATTTCAAATGTTCAGACAATCCTTTAGAAAAACAATCACTTACACTACATCATTAGATCAAACCTCCTGCAGAATGGGATGGGATTATGGCAGGTAGAGTTTGGGAGATTATTGTGATGACTTTTCAAAGTGCACACCACATTGCCATGCAGATTTTATCTTTATACAAAACTTAAGATTATACAGAAAGCTATTTGTAATAGAAATATTTATGTTTCTTATGCTCTTATTGCAGTTGATATGAAAGAAAGTTAAAAAGTGTTATCAATTATAATTATTACCAGTCTTTCTTAGATGGAAGATCTTGAAACTTCACAAGCTTTAAGTCAGATACGTTTTTCTTGAGGCCTTTACTTGGTTTATATGTGGACAAATACTTTGCTAGGAAGAAAATTAAACTGCATTGAAAATATAATCTAAAAACATTTTGTGAAAACAAAGAGTGCTATTTTTTAATTGTATGTCAGCACTCAAACTTGTGAAATACTTAGTTACAGTTGACTCTTGATACTTTTTGGTTACAGTAAATGTTGGATTACAAAAGGTAAGCCCCATATCAATCCAGGCATAAGGTGGCAAGGTCTCTCCACAGAGATTGGTCTTAGATGACTTCCACAGCCTGTGTTCCCCAGTAGGAGCCCATGAATTTTAGGTCTTCTAAGGCAGCGTATCACAATGTTATACATGGATGGCCTTGTTTTTCCTTTCCTTTATCAGCTTCAACATTCTAGAAATATGCCTACTACAATATACATTAATTACATGAATTTACGCATGTTTATTCAAAAATCTAAAAATGTCTTTTCTTATTAAATATTCTGTTATGGCTTTTTCTTGAATGTTTCAACATTAAAACATGGATGTGCAGATCATCATGCAAGTTCTAAGTAAATAGCCAGTTTTCATTCAGGTTTTTCAAACTCACCCATAACTATACAGAGTTGACCAACAAAAAAAAAATTCATATTTTCTTTTGAAAAAATTAATCATCTTTCCTATTAGAACATTAAAAAAAATAAAGTCACTGACCTTTAAACTCCTCAGGGCTCATGTCTGCAAATTTATTGATGCCATAAACTTGAGTACTATCATTTGGCAAACCTTCATTCAGACTTTGAGATCTGGCCACATTTTCCTAAAAAAATTGTTAACCAAAATATTTATATAGACACAAAACATGTGCCAATTATAATTTTCTAAACATTATCTTTATACATTTCAAATGCTTGTGTTAAAGTGGGTAATCATTCCTTTAATCATATTAAATCTTAGTAAAGAAAAAAAAAAGAAAAAAAAAGTAGACTTTAATTAAAGACTAAAATTATATTTAGATCTAAAAATCTAGATCTAGATATACACGAACAAGGATGGTTGTAGATTGAAATCCTCTGGGGTATTTCTATTTGTTTACATTTACAAAGGAACATACTCAGATATATGACCAGGGCCCAGCAATCTAAAATAGATAGACTCTATTCTCTATATTACATCTAATATGGCTCCTTCTATGCACCTACATGAGTCACTGGTTTTCGTTTTGTCTTGAGATGGGGAAGAATCTGGAGTGACAGATCAAGCCAATTCTGGAGTGGCAGAGTTTGACACAGTTTGTGCATGTATATGTATCTGTCCTAGCATTAGATGATAGGGCTGCTTTCCTTTTTTTTCTCTTGACTAGGGTAGCTTAGGTTTTTTTTTCTCTCAGAGAACTTTGTACCAGCACACACAGTCTGTCTCCATGCTGTCCAGTCTTGGGCTATTTCCTCCCACATACTTTTGTTGATGCCTGTGGTTCTCATGTCTTGCTTGCAGACATCTGTGTAGGTTAGTCTTGGGCTGCTCCTGGGTCTGACTTCCTCCGTAAACTCAGCATATAGGATGTCTTTAGGGATTCTTCCATCTGGCAAACATGTGACATGTCAGAGACAGCATAGACTTCTCTGTGTCAGAAGAGCAAAGATGCAGTTTCAAAATGTCCTGGTTGGAGAAATGATCCCTTCAGGAGATGCACATTATGTAGAGCAGGCAGCATGACTAAAAGCTGTTTAATCTGTTTAATGGATGGCTATAAGAAAGAGAAATTGGGATAAGATACACCCTAATCTCCTATCCGTCTCGATGTTAGAGCATGCAGCATGGTCAAACGGCTAAGTAGCAGGAGCTTTGCTTGGCTACCTATGAATAAGTATGAAGGGAGCTCGAGGCTGACACCCGAAATAGTAATAAATAGAATCTCTACAATATGTAACTGTAATGATATCAAGAATAAAATTATATCCTATTTATAATTTTCTCTAGCAGATTTAATGGTATTATTGGTATGATAATTAATGTAATTATTGTAATATAACAATGAAACAATGGAACTAGATCTATGTCTTATTGTCTATAATAATTTTATTTTACCTTAAATACATTAAAACGAAAAAGAAATTCTGATGAATTACTGTTCTTAACATAAGGTCTATCATGCTTAACTGCAAATTCATAAAAAGCTTTGTAAAGTTGTAATTTTTCGTCAGCTAATTTTGATTCAGATAATGTTAATAATAAGAAAAGTACAGAAGTATAGGTTAAATACATATTTGTTGTGTCTATCACTGAAATAAATTGACTGAGAGAGATCGCACAAAGTCAGCCATTTTGAACAAGTCACATGAACACTTTCTATTTTTAATCAGATGTTGTGGTATGGGAGGAAAGGGGGGGGGGGCTCACTTTGACATACATGTGGAAGTTCGCAAATAATTTTTGCTGGTTATCATTTTAAATCTCATGCAGCCAAAATCGTGATCGATATTTACCTAAATAATAACTTTGGCCTTAAATAATTAGGCAGGGATGTCAAAAAAAAAATTAAAATTAATCAGTGGGGAAGGAGGACACGAGAGTCGATACTAAGCTAGAGATAAGTAACAAAGGGGAAAAATACTTTAAAACTTAAGAAGAAAATGTACTTAAAATGAAATAAACTAGTTTAGATAAGTCATGTAATTAAATTTGTAACAGATCTATATAGTTCGTCCATCGTGGTTCGATGATGACCACTTTGTCATCCAGTGGGCTGAGGGCTTTGCACTTGGGGTTTATGCCTTCTCGTGTGGCTGGTAAGACCTATATGTGAGCCCGAAATGTTCGGCTGCACACTGGGCAGGTAGTGTCATTGACCTTGCTTTTCTTCTCTTGCGTTTTTCTTCTGCCAGCGTTGTTCTCTTTACCTCAGCAACCTGTGCCCTAACCTATATAAAAAAATATGCCGAAGTACAATTATACAATCTGACACTAGCCTATAAAAAAATAAAATATATAAAAATAGCTCTAGCCTATATATGAGGCAGCGATTGCATGCCCTGGATGTGGCAAAATATGTAGGTCACAGCTGGGACTGCACAGCCACGGAAACACTGTATTCCTCACTAATCTTCGGACTCGAAGACAAGCCTATTATTATTAGCCTATAAAACACAAAAATGCATATAAAATTAGCCCTGGGAGCGCAAGCTCACAGATGTATATGTTTCTGATGTTTCTCCTGAGTAAATTATCGGGTCTGTAAATGATTTGATTGTGAACTATTTGTATGTGAACAATTAGTCTGTGAACTATTTGTCTTTAAATGATTTGTCTGTGAACTATTTGTATGTGAACAGTTGGTCTGTGAACTATTTGTCTATAGATGATTTGCCTGTGAACAATTAGTCTGTGAACTATTTGTCTGTAAATGATTTTGTTTTTGAACTATTTTTCTGTGAAACTATTTTCTGTGAACAATTTTTCTGTGAACTATTTGTCTGAAAATGATTTGTCTGTGAACTACTTGTCTGTGAACAATAGGTCTGTGAACTATTAGTCTGTAAATGATTTGTTTTTTAACTATTTTTCTGTGAACAATTTGTCTGTGAACTATTTGTCTGTGAACAATTTTTTCTGTGAAAAATTTGTCTGTGAACTATTTGTCTGTAGATGATTTGTCTGTAATTATTTGTCAGTGAATTATTTGTCTTTGAACGATCTGTTGATGATCAATTTGTCTGTGAAAGATTTTTCGTTTTTCCCTTAAAACATAGAGAAGGGCCAAGTTGTCTGTCCTTCCATAAAAAAAAAACGTCATAGAGACGCCTATGCTCATGTATAGCTCTTGCTTTTTTTTCCTGTTGTATTTTTAAAACTCTTAGAGCCCTCTACCAGGATGGACTGTGAACTAGACCGTGACCAGTCACTGAACTCAGAATATTGCTACAGATCAATTGTTCCCAAACCTTGACAGTGCCCCCGTAACATCACGTTTTAATGCCTTATTTAGTTACATAAAATATTGTTATAACTTAAGGGAGACGACTCAACGAGGCGATTATCACTGCAAACGGGACAGCACAAGTTCATAAGAAAACATCTGGCTTGAACACAGTCTCTTCATATTGGCTCTCTAGACTTGGGCGGAACTTGCTCTCTTCCTTCTAATGTCTACATCCTTCCATAGACATAAATAAATATAGACTGGCCAATATAAGAGTTTTATGAAACGAAAATGTGTGAATTGCAATTGTGTGTACTTTATTTTATGTCTATAAATTTTGTTTAATCTTTAAGACTGAAGATCATGCACTTTTTTAATGTTTCATAATTCGGAAATCCGAATTCAATAGATATACATGTATTCAAGTTACATGAAGTTACTTCCTTTTTCCAGTCTATATTTATATATATTTATGCATCCTTCTCAGTCTAGTCTATAACAGTGTGCACCTTCTGCACTATCTTGGATTGCGGTGAGCCGCGCAGGGTGATAACAATATTAAAAACGTTTAAACTACACGAGGAATTATTTTTTTTATTTATTTTAGCAATGGAACTGAGATGCTATACAAGAATGCTAGTAATACCAGGTAAATAAAGACCACATCACAGGAGATTCGAAACTCTCACGATGACCTGTAAGAAAAACACAAATTAAAACTTTGGCACTATCACAAGGCACTCAGGGTCTGCAAAGATCTTCCTACAGTGAACAGTCCCAGGAAAAAGAAGAAGAGGGGAAAAAAAGATGGGAAGAGAACATTAAAGAATGGACGGCATGTCGTTGATAGAGATTCTTTTCAAGTCAAAAGAGGGAGAGGATTGGAGAAAGACAGTCGCGACAAGAGTTCAACAGACGAGACAAGTAAAGACGAATAAGGAAACAAGAGTCATATTTGTGAAAAAAAAAAACAGTCACTTATCAAGACATTTTTGTGAATCCGTAGAACGCCGGTTAGAAGCAACTAAAAGAATGCATGATATTGCTTCATCGGCTGAGACATATCCCAGTGTATCTTAACTGTCGCATACTACGCAATGCTGGGTATAATGCACGTCTGTATAAAACAAATAATTGGAGAGATAGACCAGTGATATCCAAACTATAGCCCGTATCCGTATGTGAAAGGATACTATCTGGCCCCTCAAAACATTTTCTCCACGTGCTTAAATTTAAGACTTTTGTTTTTTTCCCTTTTGTTTTCGGCGATTAGGCAAGTGTCATGAGTGTCGGAAATGTATTTGGTCCCCAGGGGCCCATGTCGTAAATATGGACACCACTGAAGTATCAGTGACATAGTTAGACATGCTGAGAAAAATATGTCCTTTTTTATTCACCACAAGTTTAAGAATGACTATTTAGGTCTATTGTTCAACTCTTTACGTGTGTATGAACCGATGCGTGTCGTAGATAGACTGATGGAAACGTAAATTGTACAGTCCAAAGGCTTTATTCACACTATAAATTTCAACGTTATTCAGACTAAATCACCGGAGCGTGAATAATGGGCTATGAGAAATTCCATTGTTCAACATTTGACTACAAAGTTGTCCTTCATGTATGTCTCTTAGTCCACCAATTCACCATAACGTTAAAGTAGCAACCCCCCCCCATCCCCCAAAACTGTCATGAAAAATGGTAAAGCATGACATTTTTAGATGGTAACATATTTTTATCTAGACACCTTATTCATGCCACCGCCCCCTCCCGATCCCACCATATCGGCCAACATACTAGAGCGGGGGGCGAAATATAAATAATTAGTATATATTATTAACACAATAAGTTCGTATACCAATTGGTGAATTCTAAACTAAAATTCGTCCGCCCCCCCCACCCAAAATTGGACCGCCCCCCCCACTCGAAAGCTTATGGGGGGGGGCGAAATTGATGCCACCGCCCCCTCCCGACCCCACCATATCGGCCAACATACTAGAGGGGGGCGAATAATGTAAAAATATAGAGAAATATAAAATAATTAGTATAAATTATTAACATAAGTAATACATTCATGCATGGGCGCCCGCAGGGGGGTGCAAGGGGGTGCACTTGCACCCCCCTGGATTCTGAGTAGCCTAATTTTGGTAATTATTTTCGCACCACCAAATCAATTAACTTCTAAGTAGCAGCTGAACATGTAGTGCTTCCATTGGTTAATGTAGTAGTAGATTAGCCCAGGCGTATGGAATGGATGGCCAACCATGTACGTGCGTGCCTCTGAATTGTGAGTAGCCACATTGTAGACTTTTTTTAAAAAATATTTTATAATGAAATACATCATCCAGATGTGTTTTTTATTACGTAGATGTAGATTTAGTCAGAACCCATGGGTGTGCAACATCCAGGGCGCCCGCAGGGGGGTGCAAAGGGGTGCACTTGAACCCCCCTGGATTCTGAGTAGCCATATTATAGCCATTTTTGCACCATGAAATCAATTAATTTCTAAGTAGCAACTAAACAAGTAGTGCTTCCACTGGTTAATGTAGTAGTAGACATAAGTAGATAAGGTGTATGGAATGGATGGCGATTTGTATGTGCGCGCTTCTGCATTCCAAGTAATCACATTTGAGCAATTTTTTAAATAATGAAATACATCTTCCAGATCTGTTTTTATTATTACGTAGATGTAGATTCAGTCAGAATCCAGGGGGGTTCAAGTGCACTATCATGTACCCCTACGGGTGCCCTGTTCATTATTAATGCAAGAGTTTAATAAATTAATATTCAGGAATATTTGGTCTTCTAAATCTAAATCTAATAGCCTATCATTAGAATATTATAAAGTATAGTAATTTAAAAAGTAGTGCTTCCACTTAAAAACAGTTGTAAAGATATGCTATTATTGTAACTAGAATAGGCAAATCTGTAGTTCATGTTCGACCATGTATGATTTTTTATAGACTTGCTATTCTTTGCACTATGAAGGGTGTCAAATGTTCTATAGCATGTTAGTCGTGGCGATTTGTTTATATTTGCACATAGCTATAGGTATTATGAATGCCACATAGTCGACATTCACAAAACATTATGTGTTGTGATTTATCAGAAGGCATGAGATCCGCTGGTCATCCACTGCTGAGGTATACTGATGTATGCAAACGCGACATAAAGCTCTTCAAAATCGACATTAACAGCTGGGAAAAAAGATCCACATAAAGAGCGAGCATAGTAGTAGAAAGAAGGTTGAAAGTACAAAGGATTGGCTTCTTTAGTCACACAGGGAAAAAATCGTCTTTAGACGTAAAATGCTACAATTTTAGTTTATATTTAGATATTTAGCTAAGGTCTAGAAACATTTTTTTTGATGTGATAAATGCTATATAGTTGCGGTCGGTGTCAGCGCTCGATAAAACAGCGGGTTAAACACGTGCTCCAGTTTACAATAGAAGAGATACAAGAATGTCATTCGAGTCACAACGCTGATTTGGATCAGCGGAGCACTGGCAGCAGAAAGAGCTCAAAAACTACAAGCTGCAGCATCATGAATTAACTGCGTTTGTTGGGTATTCTAGTGCTGAAACTGCAGATATCTCAGGCACTGAGCAGATGTCTTTGAGTGTTCGGTTTGTAGATTGCGATTCTATTCGACCTCGCATCATTAGTTTAGTTCCAGTGGTTCAGAGAGACATACTACATGTGTCTAACCGTATAACGGCATTGTACAGTCTATACATGGACAAACTACTCGGCCAAGGCTGCCCCGTGATGGCTAGAAATCTTCTTCCGTATCAGTCCCTAGAAATAGCGTTGGTACTACATTTACCTCTTTGTGTGAGACACAATGAACTGATAAATACAAATCTATTCAAGCTTAAAGTCTCAACTTTGAGATCTTTTACTGTTTGTCGGATCTTAAAATTACGACTGCAAGTGAACCAGATAAACTGCACATGTTTAATAAATGTCTCCTCCTCTTGTGTTTCTGATTTGTCTTTTCATTGTCGTCAATTATTCATCTGTTCTTGAACCAGTATCTATGGTATTGCAATCTTTCCAACTTAACATAGTGGCCGCTCAACAGCAGCTCAGCAGTAACATTAATGGCATAATGAAAAACCATCTTGACCATCCTGAGGAACACGTCAGAGATGTCATCTTGAGGAAGGAGAGACTACTGGCAGAAAAACATGATATTGGATATTGAGTTGTTACCGCCGAGAAAAAAAACACGTTTGGATTTTGGGAGTTATTACAGAATACGGCTTTACATTACATATCTTA
>JADKLZ010030831.1:0-19678 GCA_021533235.1 Biomphalaria straminea | reverse complement strand
TATGTGACGTAACGGACAGATACACAAATCCTATACTACTCAGAGTATCTATTATATAAATATTGACTGAATAAAGTAAAACCAAACAGTAAAGTTTACATTCTCGTAAAAGAAATATATCTTTGTCTATGCAGTTAGATCTAGATATTGTAAGCAAAGAAAAAAATGCATGTTGAAAGTAGATTTACAAGCTCAACTAACCACGGCAGTGTGTATTTTCTCACCTGACCATTCAACACACAACACACACTATCGCTTGGTGGCCTTGTCATGACTGACTACATGTAGTCTAGACTACCCTTACACTGACCAGTTTGTTCGAATCAGTCAGGCACACGATATATTTACTTCTAAGATAAGGAGAGGCTTAGATGAAAATGTTTTGTTTTTTTTTCTCTAGTTGGTTATACTAATGCTTTTACATCTATCTCTCTATATATATATAAAACTATAGCATAGCCTCATAGCTCTGGACTATGCCGTCACTAAGCCTAAGAGCCTGACAGCTACTGTAAGAACAAAGCGATACGATTGGTTAAATCTAGTTTCCCTTTCAGTATTGTTAAGGGAAGTGACGTTTGACTAAGCTAAAAACAAAGTCTCAAAGAATCCCTTTTTTAGGAGATGTCAAGAATTTACTGACTAATTTATTAAATATAAATGTTTCTAAGCATTTAAATAAAAAATGGTAAAATGTTTACTTCTATTACAACTTTTAACGCAGAATTTAAATATGTCAGTAACTCAAATTTGAAAAATCATCGGAGTTTCTTTTAAGAATTAACTTAAATTAAGTCAATAAGTCTAAATCTATATAGATCTACTTTATATAATATAGATCTAAGTACAGGTAGTCCTCGGGTTACGGCGGTCTTGACTTACATCGTTTCATGGTTATGACGCTGTTTATGATGGCTCAGTCCGACTTGTGCGGTTTTGCAGCGTATGTTAAATTACATGCAGTGGCGGAGGAATACATTTATACAGTAGTGTAGTCCAGTACTGTACACTGTACCGTTACAAGAGGAAAATTAGTCTCCTGCATGCCATAGGACTCCCATTTCTGTTATTCATCTAATTCTCTTTGTAAAATTTCTGTATCTTACAAGTGTTGTTTTTATTGTCCTATATATTAAGCAATCATCTGCAAATAATCTGACTTTTGTTCCTGCACTAATGCAATTTGGTAAATGGTTTATGTAAATTAGAAATAGTAGTGGACCTAAGACTGTTCCTTGAGGTACACCTGAGTCGGCTGAGTTTACTGTTATTGGTGTTGATTTAGAACCATCTATTATTACGGTTTATTCTCTTCCTATCAGAAAATCTTTAATCCACTGATGCAATGAACTATCATCACCAAAATATTTTAATTTTCTAAGCAAACTATAGTGGTGAACTGTAATCTAGTAAGATAGCATCTATTTGTTCACTATTATCTAATCATCATCTCATCTCTGCCTGTGGTCCCTACTGGGGCATAGGCCACCAACCAGCTTTCTCCAGGCATCTCGGTTCTGGGCGAGTCTCTCCAACTGTCCCCATGTCTTGCCCATCTGCTTGGCTTCTGTTTCCAGATCGCGGCGCCATGTGTTCCTGGGCCTTCCTCTTTCCTTGGGGGTTCCAGGTTAGGGCTTGCCTTGTTATGTTGGATGCCGGCTTGCGCAGGGTGTGACCTATCCATCTCCAGCGTCCTGGTAGAGATGATGGTCTTCGGCCTGTCAGCTTCCAGAAGACTCTGGCTTTCACTGGCATGCGTCATAAACCTTCCAGCTGGAGGTCCATCCTCTCCCAGGTCCGTGACTTCTGTTGATTTGCTGTTTGGTGTTTCTGTAGCTAGTGTTTTTTCTACAGGGTAGGGTAGCTAGCCCTATGCCCAACCCTCCTCCTTTTTCCGGGCTTGGGACCGGCATATGACGGAGTTCGGCATATGGCGAAGTTACTATTATCTAAACCTTTTGAAAAATCATCAATTAGTCCTAATAGTTGTGTTTCACATGATCTGTATTTCCTAAAGCCATGTTGGTATGGAGTAAGGACATTATATTTATTTAAGTGGTTTATAATGTTGCTACATATTAAGTGTTCTAGGATTTTACATGTAATGCTGGTCTGTAGTTTCCTGGGTCAGATTTTTCTCCTTTTTTAAATAGAGGGGTGACATTAGTTTCTTTCCAGTCCCTTGGTACTCCGCCCTGGTTAAGAGATGCCTGAAAAAGTATTTTGAACACTGGTGCCAGCACATTGCTTAGTTCTTTGAGTAATCTAGCTGGAATACCATCAGGTCCAGATGCTTTATTCGGCTTGATGCTGGGGCTAATAGTTTTTGGACTCCATTTTCCTGTACTTCTATCTCTCCTATGTTGTCTACTTGGTTTAAATTAAGTAATATGTCTTTGTCTCCTGGGGCTGAGAATGCTGATGCAAAGTATTTGTTTAGGATGTTAGCTTTATTTTCATTATTGTTATTTGTTAAGTTGTCTTCTCCTTTTAGTGGTGCTATGCCTCTTGTTTCCATTTTCTTTGACTTAATGTACGACCATAGGTTTTTGTTGTTATCTTTAGATACTGCATTGTTTATGTATTCACACTGCATCTGTCTGCTTACTTTTTGGGTTAGGTGTTTAATTTTTATGTACTTTTTATAAACTCTTTCTACTTAGTTTCTTTAAATTTTATATATAGGTTTACCTTCTGTTTACAAAGCTTCTTTAATCTATTATTATTATAGTCCATAATATATGCATATGGCATGATAGTGTCTAGATGATGATGATCTATGACTATGTCTATAACTATAATCTAGATCTAGCTGTCTATATTTATATATACAATTTAATTATAGAATAGAGAGAGATATAATATAGTCTACTATGTTTTTAACTCATTGAATGGGCCAGCATAGAAATAACTAGAATCTAGATCTAGGTCAATCAAGGTCTAAATAATGAGTAATCTTAGATTTTATTAAATATGAGTAAATTAATTAAATAAATTATCACTGTTTCATTAGACCAAGTCCTAGGAGTCACCTAAGTCTATGAAAAGTATTATTATCTAGATTTCTAGATTATAGATCATCAATAAAGTCTAATAGTAGATCTATAGATTATAGATGAATGTAGATCTGTATGTAGGCCTAAATATAATATATACTATTTATATATATATTATATATATATGATCAGACTATAAATTATAAAGAAGACACACTGAGAGTTAATTTAAAAACATCTAACTAACCCTCTCTTGTTTTATTTAATAAATATATTAGACTAGGTAGATCACTATAACTATAGACTATTTATAATATATAACAATCTGTCTAATAAGTCATTTAGGGAAACAAAGGTTTATGATAAGTTCAGATTCATATCATATTGTTTAATTTAGTAAAGTAAGCATTGCTTTTTGTGCAAACGCATTATTAGACTCCTACTTCAAGTTTATTACTTATTACGCATTATTAGACTCCTACTTCAAGTTTATAACTTATTGTTTAGCTTACCTATGGCTTATTAATACAGAATTTCTACTGTTGTATTTTTAGAATGCCACCTAAAAAGGACAAAGGAGTTACTTTCTCAGAAGCTTCTTACCTTCGTGTTGTGGGTACACCATCATTTGAAGAGGAGTTTATTGAGCTTGTCCATCGGACGCTCCGTCTTGTTGAAGGGGAAAAAGAAAAGGCGCTGCCTAAACACAAAGATTTAGATAAGCCGAAGAAAACTGAACTTGCCGCCAAAAAAAATGTGGGCAGCAAGATGGAAGACCTTCATGAGCAAGTCCTGTTGAGGAGAAACTCATTATCCAGACAGTGCAAGACTCCACGCAAAGACAGTGTAAGTGTGTAGATGGTTGTCTCGATAAATAAGCATTGCTGCTGTATTGAAGACCATATGTTATGTTTAAGATTGGAAACTACAAAAAAAAATATTTATGTATAATAAAACATTTTTTAATATACTAAAAGCTAAAAATAACTTTTTTGTTAACTATTGTAAGATTGTATTCAAATTTTAAAAATTATAGTTTGAAAACAGTTGGTGAAATAACTGCAAACTTTGCATTTCAAAATTAAACATGATAGTTATAATGTTGTTTGTTGGTCTGTATTACTGGTTTTACCAATATGAATGAATTACAGACATATTCACAAAGTGAAATTATATGTTGAAGAATGATATTTTAATTTGGATAGCCACATCTCTTATCATTATTAATGTGTGTGTTTCTTTCTATAAGATTGGAGAGTTGTGGGTGAGTGATAGAGCACTTGCTTATGAACATGGTTGCAGGCCACATAACACTTTTCATTAACCATCAGCTATAGAAACAGATAAATGTGGGGTACCTTTCTGTAAAATGAGTTAAAAGTTAATTGTACTTTTCACCATGTATTTTCAATCTATCAATTCCACTCTGATTAGTACAAGATCCAATGTATTTGATTAATAATTGTCCTTGGCATCATGTACTCATTTCTCTTGTACTATGCACTCTAGTTAAAAAAAGTAAAGTTTCTTTGCCATGGTTAAAGAGCAGGGTGTCATGTGGCCAGCACAATGACCAGCTACTTTTACTTTCCCCCACTAAAGTCAGGTAACTAATTTGGTTGGGTAGACTCAGTGGCGCAGTAAAAATCCTGAAATTCAATATCCCAGTCTTCACTGAGATTCAAACCCAAATCTAGAAGCCAAGCTCTTAACCACTCAGCCGCTGCCCTCCCCACATCCCACTATGCATTCTTTATTAGCTGAATTAGTGAAATTATATCTAAGTGTGGCAGGTTTATTAATAAGTTTGACCTACTTTTTATGTTTAGGTTTCAGACGCCCTGAGTCATTCCAGTGATGTTCAGGCAGAGCTGAAAGAAAGAAATGCTGTGGCAAAAACATTACTCATCGCTCCTGAATCAGAGACTCCTAGTGATGTTACCATCAACCGAAATATTGTTAAAGCTATGACTTCTGAAGATGTCAGCATGGATCAAAATACTACCAAAGCAAAGACTCCTCATGATGTTAAAATAAATCAAAGTAACATTGAACTAATGACTCCTGCTGATCAAAATACCACTGAAGCAATGACTTGTGATGTCAATATGGATCAAAACACTATTGAAGCTATGACTTGTGATGTTAATTTAGATGAAAAAGCCATTGAAGATATGACTCCTATTGATGCTCATCGAAAGACCTGTGATGTTCAAAGAAATGAGAAAGGGATCAAAGCTGTGATTAAAGCTAACGTTCCTGAAGCAAAGACTCTACTACATGATGTAATTATAGATAAAACTATCGATGAAGCAACCACTCACTGTGAAGGGGCAAGGGCTACTTCACATGAAGCCTCTAAAGCACTGAGTAATTCTATAATCAATGTTTCAGAAGTAGTAACTCCTGAAGTTATTAATAAAGATCAGATTACCACTGAAGCAATAACTCAACAACTTTCTGAAGGGGTGAGTTCTTCTGATGGAAATTTTCAGATTATTCAGAATAACAGCAAACTGGTAACTCAACCTAATGAAACTCAGCCAAATCACAGCCAATCGGATGATATTTTATGTCTTGTGATGCCCTCATTGTCAGATGAAGAGAGTGACGATGACATCTCCGTCTCTCAGCCTACGTTAGATAATTGGAAAGGGGAAATGCCTGTTGCAGGAAGCAGTCAGGTAGACCCCAGAAAGTCTTGTGATCTTGGCACTACAGTGGAACCTGACTCTACAGAAATCAGCGACGGCAGCATCGCTAATCAGCCAGCTCCTCAGGTCGCATCACTTCATGAGATCACACAGAATGAAACGCTTGACATCTCAGATCAGGACATACCTATATTTTCTGTCAAGAAAGACACGCCAGAGTCATCCCCTGTGAAGCAGACGGCAGCGAAAAAAAACAGTGTCTGGGCTGATGAGATGGAAGAGCAGAGCATAGAGACAACTGAAACTTGCGCTGGACAACTGAATGATACTGAAGGGTGAGTGAATAAAGGGGAGATAATTTCTGTCATCTTTTTCTAGATGTCTATATTACTTTTATATGTTTGCTTTTTTTTTTTTTAAAGTTGTGTCTACCTCCTTGGCAGAGAGATATGTATGAAAAAAAAATTATTTTAATACAGAAAATCTAAAATATAGAACAATATGTTTAGTTAACAATCTATACTTTCAATACATTTCTGTTTACCTTTTTTTTTTGATGTTATACATATTCTTTTTTTTTTATTTAAATACAATTAATAGACTATCATTATTGGTTCTTTAGTAAAAAGAGATAGAAAAATAGAATACAAACAATAGAATAAAAAAAAACAACATAAAAAATAGAACCATACGTCTAGTTTACAATAAATCTATATTTTTAATACATTGAGTACAAAAGAAAATAATCATGAATACTTTATCCCAATGGGTAACTTTATACAATCCTGTATTGGCACTTTTATTTAAAAAAAATAAAGAAACAAAAAAATAACTTTAAGAGCTAAACATGTCTGGTTTTCACAGCAATTATTAATTAGTTAAGCTTAGCATCTCATTTTTAATTGTTCAGTTCTATCTTTTATGCAGTTTATCTAAAACTAATTATCTGCTTTTTTTTCTTGTGTATATGTGTCTAGCTTCAAGAGATCAGAACTTACTGTGGAAGAGCATGCCACCTACCTCAGGCTGTACAACAAATATGTCAAACCCTATCTTTATAAGAGACCCCCTGACATTTTGGGGCAGCAGCAGATACATGAGTTATCTACTCTTGAGGTAATTGTGTTTTTTAAATAATCTTTTCTTTTACTGCCAAATATTAGAGTTGCTTTTTTTTTTCAAAGAAGGCAGCCTATGTCCCATGATGCATTGTCTTCTTTAAATACACCTACCCTCACTGAGTGCTGTCTCAGCTGTAAATACAATTTAGGGTTTACTTTCATATCTAGATGTCTTTAAGGAAAATGAAAGTAAATTCACATGCTTTTTTAGTCTATGATGAAAACAATGACCTTTACTTTTTCATTCAGTTTCTGAAAGCAGTTCAAAGTTCAAATTCAACAAGCGACTATGATTAAAAGGAGTTGCGATGGCTGAGTGGTAAAATGCTTGGCTTCCGAACTGGAATGTCAAATGACCAGGATTTTTAATTTTGGGATCTTTAAAAACTTGATTGGGCTCAGGCCCAGAAATCAATCAGTAACAAGCTTCATTTAAGTCAAGAGGCTCATGTCTGCCCTTTTAAAAACCTGCTTAATTCCATACAATTCCATAGCAAGTGGCTTCCTTCACCTGCTGCATTGAAATGCTACTAATCTGGGTGTGGTCATTGATGAGTTATAGTGCCAGACAGCTAGTCCAGCTAACAGTGCTAGGCTTATTATTTTCTTAATACTTTACCTGAATAAAACCTGAAGGCATACTTACTTTTAATTAATACTTGACATTATATACAGTTTTCACTTCTGGCACAGCTCTTCAATAATATATATATATATATTTATAATAACTTGGTACTGAACTAATTGTACCTTGTTTTATTTTGTTGAATATTTGTTCAATACCGAGCATGAAAGGATGAATTGTGAACACTAGTTTTGTATGGATTGAAGTACGGGCGTAGGAGAGAGCGAGAGTTTAGTCAGGTAATCAAGAAGTCATGTAGCAGGAAGGCAGTCGACTTTAAGAAGTTAGTTTCTTAATAAGCAAGTCCACCAAGTAACCATATAGCAAGACAGTTAACAGTCAATCATGTAGAAGTATGGCAGCTGAGTTTAAGAAGTCAGTACCAAATTATTATATATATATATATATATATATATTGAAGTTTATGTAATCAGTGTGTATTTCAAGAGAGTGTGGATTATATCTATCATATTCTTAGAGATTGGATTGATCTTGTGCCATTCACAACTCAGGAGTTTTCATCTGTGACATCTGCAAGTAGTTCCTTTGATTGTTGTCCAGTCTTTGGACTGTCATGACGATTAATATCTTTGAAAACCTCCAATATAGAAATATGTAGAAACACAAGTAATAAGATGTTGAACCATTGAAACAAAATACAACTCACAAACACACTCTCTGTCATCAACTTCTGCTGCTCTTCATCAGTCATTTATTCAGCCCCTTTCACTCCTCTGTGACAGTTGGTTACATCTGAAAAACACAAACACACACTCTATAACCCTAGGACAGGTATAAAAAAACATAAGTGCAGTGAAAGGGAAGGTACACTTGATTCAGTGTTTGGCCTGAACCATGCTAAAATAAAAGAATTACATATGAACAAAAAAATAATTTAAATTAGTTAAATATGCCAGAATCTCATTAGCCAAGGTTTTTTTTTTCTTTGTTTTGGGTTTAATCAAACAAGTCAAAAAGCTTGAGCCTATGAACCTATTGCAATATCACTGCATGCTTTAGTCTTACAGCCTTTAAAGATGCTCATAGGGTTGAGATTCATTTTGGAGATGGTCATCTGTCCTTGGAACCTTATTTCTTGAAGTATCCACTTATGACTCTGTGTCCATCGAAACTATTTGACCACATAATGTTTTTTTTATACCTTGAATTTTATGTTGTTGTTTTTTTTTTCCATGTACAGTCACTGCAAAGGAGAGTTGTGAATGAGCAGGCAGAGTTTCAGAAATATTTACATAAGTTGGCTTTGAAACACCCTCAAGGCTATAGGTTTCTAAAGGCAGGCGCCAGGCACTACGCATCTGTAGGTTTGTTTCTCTCCCTATATTTTTTCACTCTTTAATTACCTTTAAGTTGATGATAGCAACTCTAAAATGAATATTGTTGTAACTCTATGGTAGGCAACTTAACACAGCTCAACAGGAAATAAACAAGTGTGTTTATTCACTAGGACAAACACATTATATCCTTCAACTTACTCAGAGTCTTGCTACTAATTATACCAAACCTTCCAACATCAAACTGAATGTGGACCAACGGCAGCCTTCCCCGCTTCACTCCAGGTCCCTTCTACAGCCTTCAGGCAGCACAAAAGTTGGCTTCTTAGTTGTCAACAATTCAGACTCTTTATAATCACTGATGTACTGTTATTTTCTCTATCCTAGTGTCTTCCTGTTCTGGTTCAATAGTGCGCTAGTACGCACCTCAAGCAGTGGTGCAAGACAGGGTTACAACAATATGTTATAAAGTTTTTCAATTTAACAATAAGTCTTTAATTTGTAACACACATAAAATGAAAATAAAAAATTTAGATATAAGGAAATACTTTTCTATTTTTCATTCCATTAAAAAAAAAAAAGGTCAATGTCTTTTCTTTCTTACATTATATTGCAAATAATTGATCAGCAAATTAGCTAATTTCTTAAACAATGGGCTATCATCACAAATCATGGCAATAGGAATTTTAAAGTGTATAGTTTATTCTTAAAATTGTTTGCATGATTTTCCCAAAACATTAAAACATTTTCTTAATTAATTTTTTTTTTTGAATACAGAAAAAGGCCTGTGCTTTTCGTTTAAAAAAAGATTATGAAACACTGTTCCAGCCAACTGCCAAATGTCACATTTCCTTCAGGTCTAGATCACCTGATGCTGAGCTGAGTTATTGTCAGACAGTTTTAGAAGCGGTAAGTCTGTTCATTATGTAAATCTACACAGTTTGTAAGCAAATTCTGGTCATTTATGAAAAGGGATGTTTGAAATTATCTTTTGTTGAATGCCAGATGCTTTCATTTAAAACTCAATCCTAGTTTCATGGCATTTGATTATAATAGTATTTTTTAAAACTTAATTTGTTCAGCTCATAGCTTCTCAGAAAATATACCTATTTTTACCCATTCCTATTATTAGCATACATTCTTCATGGAAGAAGGTTGAAAGGTAGGTGGCTACAGAGCCCAATCATCTGACAAGAAGCTATAATAGAGTCCAATCAGATCCCATCCGACAAGAAGCTATTGGCTCCAATCAGATCCAATATGATCAGATAAAATTTCATTAGATTCATTCAGATCTGATTGTATTCAGATTCAATCCAATTCCGATCATGTTCAGATCTAATGAGATCCAATCCATTTGTTGTGACACGGTTACTATGGGTGGTCAACCGTGACACACGGTCAAGTGTTGGGTACCGGGAGTTAGGGGACTTGCGGAAGTCGAGGTTGTAAATAGAAAGAATGGAAGTCATCTAGTAGTGTTGTCATATGTATATCCTAGTGATCTTGTAAATATGTTATGTTATATGCTTCTCAATAAAGACATTTATAATTAAAGGGACTCGTTTCTTCACAACTGGCGACCACGACGAGATCGAAGTAAGTGAAAATGTCAATGTATCAGATATATAGAAAAGCGGGCAAGGAAAATGGCCTGCGAGGCGAAGAACTTGAAAATTTCATTACTCTAAAAATAGCACAGGATGAAGAAAGAGAAGAGAGGAGGCTTAATAGGGAAGAGACTAGAAAGAAAGAAGAAGATAGTAGAAAGAAAGAAGAAGATAGTAGAAATCTTACTACTAGAAGAATCCAAAAAGAAAGAAGAAGATAGCAGGAGGAAGGAAATCTTACTACTAGAAGAATCCAAAAAAGAAAGAAGAAGATAGCAGGAGGAAGGAAATCTTACAACTAGAACTAAAACTTAAAGAAAAGAAAGACAAAGAACAGCAAAATGAAAAGGGGGAACACTTTGACAAATACAAACAACTAGACAGAATGTCTCCATTCGACGAGGCCCAGAACGAGTGCATTGACTCATATCTACTGAGGTTTGAGGACATAGCCGCAGCCTGCAACCTACCTCAATCAGAATGGGCAAGAAGCCTCATGGGGCGATTGAAAGGGAGAGCCATGAATATCTGCATACAAATGCGAGAAGAGGAAAGAAAAGACTACGTGGCCGTGAAGGAGACCTTGCTAAGACAATTTGGCTCCACAAGTTACGAATACCGAAGGAGATTAAAAGAGTCGACACCTATGCCGAACGACGATCCACAAATATTCGTCACCAACATGTCAATTTACTTCGATCGATGGGTAGACCTGTCAAAAGTGGATCACAAATATGAAACCCTCAGAGAACACATCATAATGGACGCTGTGATGGAAGCTTACAATAATAATGTGAAAACATACGTAACGGAGCGAGAGCCAAAGACCATCAGCAGCCTCATAGCACAACTAAGACAGTATAAGGCTGCACACCCAAGAGAAGTGTTAGCTAGAGAGAACACAACTACGGCATCCGCTTTTATGGTGAGCAACGCTGTAAGAATACGGACTCCAAGCCCTCTTTATAGAAGAGAGAAAGATGAAGAAATGAGCCCAACATATAGATATAGAAGAGAGAAAGATGAAGAAATGAGCCCAACATATAGATATCGAAGAGAGAAAGAGGAAGAAATTAGCCCAACATTTAGATATCGAAGAGAGAGCGCAGATACAAGTCCAACATATACATATAGAAGATGGAAAGATGGAGAAAAGAGCCCAACATATAACTACAGGGAACGAGAATACCGACGTAATCAGCAAAGAGTTCGCTTCCAATGTCAAATTTGTGGCAGAACAAACCACACTACAGAGACTTGCTTCTACAACCGACGCAATGAAGATAAGAACAACAGATCGAGAGATCGAGCATTTGCTGCCAAACATGCTGATAAAATGCAGGTATACCCAGGCTTCGTGGGAGAACAGATGACCAACGTACTGTACGATACAGGCGCCACCGCAATTTTAGTGGCAAAAGAATACGTCAACTCACAACAGTACACGGGAAGAAGACAAGACTGTGTTAGTTACACTGGCCAAGTAACTACACACCTGGTAGCACGTATCAACATACACACACCGTTCATCAGTGGTTGGCATGAGGCTTTAGTACTAGATAATAAGCCTGACAATATTGGCCTTATCATTGGCTGTATCAAAGGCTCTAAACCATGCACAGTAGAAGAATTGAACAAGTGGAAAGAAAAATACACACAGAAATGTTCCATGGTTACTACAAGAGCTCAGAAGAAAGCAGAAGAAGTGCTAAATACAAACGATAATATACAAGTTCCTTATAACAGTGAAAAGGAAAACACAGAAACAGAAAATAGCGATGTGAGAAGCCATGATCAAGTAAACGAACCGAATGAAATACCAACGAAAAGTCAAGACCCACTACAGATTAAAACAGAAAAGTTTGTCAGCGAACAGAAAAATGATCCGGATCTAATAAAACTCATAGATAGTGAAGTTGCACCAAGACGAGGCCTAATCAAGATAGGCGAAGATGGTGTCTATGTGAGAGAAATTCATTTGAAAGCAGGCAAGACACAACAGTTGCTTATTCCAAAGAAATATAGAGAAACAATATTAAAGCTTGCACATGACACCCCGTTTGCCGGACACATGGGAGTAAAGAGAACATTGAATAGAATCTTGAATGAATGTTTTTGGCCTAGAATTACACAAGAAGTCAAGGCATATATAAAATCTTGCCATATTTGCCAAATACATGGAGCAAAAGGAACTTATATGCAAACCCCAATACAAACAGCAGACTTAAGTGAAATGCCATTTGAGAAGATAGCTGTAGATATTATTGGACCAATGCCAGTAATATCCGGAAGAGGCCATCGCTACATATTGACTGTTGTAGACATGTGCACACGGTTCCCAGAAGCAATACCATTGAAAAGAATTTCTTCTGAAGATGTGGGAGACGCACTAACAGCAATATTTGCAAGAACAGGTTACCCTCGCATAATACTGAGCGATCAAGCCACTCAGTTAAAATCGAAAGAATTCACACAGTTTTGCAAAACTCTGAATATTAAACAACAATTTGCGGATGGAATGTGCGAACGCCTGAATTCAACTCTGAAAACAATGCTGCACAAAGTAGCACAGGACAACCCAACTGACTGGGACAAGCTGATCAACCCCATATTGTTCGCCTACAGAGAAGTACCACACTCAACAACGGGCTTCTCGACATTCGAGATGATCTACGGCTCACCAGTTAGAGGACCCATGTCACTATACAGAGACTTTCTAGTTAATAGAAACATAGAACACGATGTACTGGCAGGATACGATCTTGTCATCAAAACAAGACAAAATATAATCGAAACATGCGAAGCTATCCAAAAGCAAGCAAATAAAGAGAAACCGGAACTATTGAGAAAGCTAAATCAAGGACGAAAGTTGAGAACACTACAAGTTGGTGATAATGTCATGGTTCTGCTGCCTGACAAAAATAACCAGCTATTTATAAAATGGCAAGGCCCATTCCAAGTCACAAAAGTGATTTCGAAGGTCGACTACAGCATACACATCAGAGGCCGAGACAAAGTATTTCACATAAATATGCTGAAGCTATACATGCCCAGACCATTTACTCTTACAACGAACACTAAGGAAAACACGCAAGACAGTCAGAGAGTCATGATGACAGAACAAATAGAGGCACAGAATACAGCAAAATACTATCAGACCACTACAAGACAACATAGGCAAGATACGCAACTTAACAATGCCTACCACAAAGGGACAAGTCCGAAGCATCTTAGGTTTATGTAATTACTATAGACGGTTCCTAACAAATTTCACAAATATTACACAACCTTTAATTGAACTGAAAAAAAAAGACAGCTCCAGACTACAGGGATGCCTACAAAACATTAAAAGTGCCTTCTCAGACGACATAGTATCCCAGCTTCTAGACATCAGAAACCCTTTATACTTGGCAACAGATGCATCCTCCACAGCAGTGGGAGGCACTTTAATGCAGAAGTGTGACGCAACGCTACGACCTGTCTACTACATTAGCAGAAAGCTGAACGCAGCAGAACAAAAATACTCAACAATAGAGCGTGAAGCTCTAGCGATCGTGTTCTGTATAACAAAACTATCTCGTTACCTGCTAGGGAAATCATTCATCTTACTAACAGATCACGCCCCACTAGCTTATATCAATACAAATAAGCTAGACAACCAGAGGATTACTAGATGGGCTTTAAAACTTCAAGACTTCAGCTTTACAGTTCAAGCCATTCCGGGACAAATCAACGTGATAGCTGACGTGTTGACAAGATGTGTCTAAGGACTGCTGGACTTATGTTCAGTCATTAATCAGCTAATGAGAAGATAACTAATACCTTGTATGATAACTTTAAATTTTGTATTCTCAGGACTGAAATTTTGTTTGTTGTGCATTGATTGTATTCGTAGTTATCGACTTAGGAAATAGTATGTAAGAAACACAAACTAAATAATTCCCTTAATTTGGAAGATGTAGTTGATGAAACTTATAGTATTAGCTAATTAGATATACTTTACATTTGAATGTTGTCATTCAAAAGATTATCCAATGGCATTTTACGTCTCGTGAGACGATCCCTTCCCTTTGCAATTTTGTGGGACTATCGTTACATAGAAAAGTTAAGTGCGTGGATTTTTCTGTATATAAGTTGTATAATATAACAGGATATCTTGCTGCGATGCTTCAATTGGAAATGTTCCTGTCAATAACATATTATTGTAGAGTATTAGTCGTCTTAGACATTATCAGAGTTCTCATAAAGAAGATGCCATTGTATTACATGCCATTATTTTTACTTGACGATGTAAAACATTATTAATGTACAATCAAACTATTGGGTTCATGAAATTTTGATACTATCAAAATTTTTCTCTGCCCTGGGAGGACTGTTGTGACACGGTTACTATGGGTGGTCAACCGTGACACACGGTCAAGTGTTGGGTACCGGGAGTTAGGGGACTTGCGGAAGTCGAGGTTGTAAATAGAAAGAATGGAAGTCATCTAGTAGTGTTGTCATATGTATATCCTAGTGATCTTGTAAATATGTTATGTTATATGCTTCTCAATAAAGACATTTATAATTAAAGGGACACTTGCAGATATGATTTGGATCTCGTCTGTTCCAATCCAAATAAAATCAGATACAATCATATTCAGGCCAATCAAACTTAATTTGAACATAAAGTTGGATTGGATTTTTTAAATTAAACTTATATTACCTTTTTCTGATTGAGTCATATTTTGTTTGTTTTTTAAAACCTCTTACTTATTGCATTATCCACACAATTTTCATAGACCTGGGGACATTTTTTTAAAATTTAAGATGCTTTGCACATTAGGCATCAGTACTTCTGTTACCCTCTTCTGGGACAGTCAAATTATATTATATTTCTTTTCTTATTGTAACAAACTACTGTGTACCATTACCACACAAATTTTTAGCCTATAATTTTACTTGCCTAAGTGACTTGTATAAGGAAGTGTGATGTTCATAAATTAAATGACACAAATAACTAACAGATTAAGAAGCTGAGTAGCACATTGAAGTGACTTACATGTATGTATAGATAGAAGAGCTCATCTCATCTGTCCTTTGACTTTCCTTGTAGGTGTGCTGTGACAGTTCTCGTTACCTAATCCCTCCTCTTTTCTAGTCAGCAGCTGTTCTGAGAAGGTGATATCAAGAGAGAAGTTGGCCCATTCTTTGATGTTGTCCAGCCAGTTTTTCTTTGGTTGGCCCTTTCTTTATGTTCCCTCCACTGTACTTTAAAGGATGTGTTTTAACAGTGAGTCCATGTCTTACAATATGACCTAACTAACCAGTACAACTTTCATCTTTTCACAGTATTGAAGAGTTCCTCTTTTTTTTTGCCTGACAGAGTGTTAACTTGTTAAAAGTACAAACTCATTTTTTTCCTGGTATCTGATACCAAGCGATTTTCTGTACTCTCAAAAGCTTGAATTTCTCTTTACTTCAGCATAGACCACTTGTGAAGAATAGTTTTAATTTGACTTGGAAGCTAATGGTACTTTTCCAGATTTTCCGCAGTTTGCTCATGGTTTCAGATGTCAATCTTAAACAGGTTTTTATCTCTTTTATTGATCCCCCATCTCTTGTTGTGTTTAACCCTAGAAGAGTTAGACAACTCAAGAGTGTTGTGGTGCTAGTTTCTGAAAGAATCAAGTCTGCATAGGATATTTTCACTTTTGAATATTTCATGCAAATTGATTGTTTTGAAATTCATTCAATAGGTTTGAATATAGACAAATTTCTTATTCCGTATGCTTGGGAAAATTCTTATATTACAAGTGTTTTTGTTTCCCTAGTGCCATAAAAATAAGTAAATGGTTTGTCTGAATCAGCCGCTAATTAACTTGCATGATAAGATTAGCACATGGACATACATAGGACATCATTTTCTTATTTTTTTATTGTTTAAGGGGACATCTGTAATTTATAAGATATTGTTTTCTAGCTAAACAAAAAATGTATCCACAGGGTGTGCCCCCAAGAATCATCTTGCCAGATATCCAAGGAGGCAGCAAGCCAGTGCCAATAGAACATGCTATTAAAAAACTGGACTACAATTTCCCAAGGTCTTCAAAAAAGTTATTTCCTGGGTTTATTCATCATGAGGTGTGTACAATGCAATAAATGTTATTTCCTATTCCATTATCATGTATTAGTTTAGTCAGCATACACTTATTTAATAGTATAGATTTTGAACAGAAAAAAACATTGAAATTGAAATTCTATATTCTTCCTTTTGGTCACATAAGACTGTCCTAAATTGTTAACCTGAGACTTTTTTTATGCTTCTGAAAAGAATTTTGTTGTAGTCTATAAGATTATGGTATGATTTCTCCCCAAATTTATAAGTAAGTAAGTAAAGTAAAGTTTCCCTTTCAGACCTTGTAATCTATAGGATCTGATTTAGGACCTATGGAAGTAGAACTAATAGGAATTAGTCTAGCCTATGAAATAAGAAATGTACCTTCCTCTTTGTGTTTTTCTGGGTATTTTATTTGGTTGTTTTGTGTTTTTATTTTTGTATTTATAAGTTATGGTTCTGTTTTATGTAATTATGGCTCAGTTTTTTATGTATTACAGACTCAAGTGAATTTATAATAATGGAAACAAAAAGTTTAATATTTGTTGGTAAAAACGTTCCCTGTTTTAATTGACCACAAGTCACAAAAAATGTAACTTAAGAACAAAGACAGAAGTCATCTTTTAGGCAAAATTAATACAACTAGTTAAGTTTGTTAGTTTGTAGGTAAATAACTTGTTTTCCAAACAGGAGTTAAAATCTTTGTGGCATTAGTTGTTTTTTTTTTTACTGCTGAAATGTGACATGTCCATTGAATCCACATCAATCTAACAAGTGAATGTTATTTGTTGGGGAATGTAAATAAAGTTGGTCATTGAGTTGGTCAAAGTTAACCTTTGGCCACTTTAATCAGGTGACCCTAACACTACCATGTCTTGTAGAACTTTATTGAAAACTGCATCAGCCTGGATGTGATTACAAGTATTTTAATACCAATCTACATATTACTATACCAAAAGTGTTGAATGTATCTTAATAAGTAGAATTCATTAACAGTCATGCACTTTGCTTTTTTTTAAATTCTTTTTCATAACATTGTCATGCTATTTTGGTAAACCAGGCTGTCAGTTCTGATGGTAATATGAAAGCACTGCTCATAAAACACAAGATCCAAGTGGCCATGTCTTCAAGTGTGGTCAACTGTCTCTTCAATAACCATGGGCCAGACTATGCCAAAGCTTGGAACATTCCAGTGACTGTGGAAACATATCAATCAGAAGGTGTGCATCAGTTGACTAAATATAAACTGGGAAGCTGTTACATTGTGAGGTCTAATTTTAAGATAGTAGATTGTACTTTAGTAGATTGTGCAACAGTAGATCTTGTCATAGTAGATTGTGCCATAATTTACTGCATGATAGCAGATTGTATGATAGTAAATTGTGCCATAGTAGATTGTATGATAGTAGATTGTGCCATAGTAGATTGTTCCATAGTAGATTGTATGATAGTAGATTGTGCCATAGTAGATTGTATGATAGTAAATTGTCCATAGTAGATTGTATGATAGTAGATTGTGCCATAGTAGATTGTATGGTCTTTAGCCTTCAATTAACACTATTACAAAAGTTGGAAACCTCAACCATAAAGTAAAAAACTCCCATGTAACAGGTAATGTTTTCAAGAAACAATGATTTTTTACACAAAAACAAATGCAAACAAGTGGTAAGAAATTAATGTTGTTGTAGCTATATATTCTTTATTCACTAGGATTTCTGCTCTGTTATTTAGTAATATGTTTGCTTCTTTTTTAAAATTATAGTTTGCCTTTTTGTTGGAAGAAGGAGAACTAATATGAATTAGTCCTAACATATGAACAAAGAAATGTGCCTTCATCTTTGTGTTTGAATATTTTATTAGGTTGAATTAGTCCTAACATATGAACAAAGAAATGTGCCTTCATCTTTGTGTTTGAATATTTTATTAGGTTGTTTTTTTTTTTATACTATTTATAACTTATGGGTCTGTGTTATATATGTAATTATGGTTCAGTGTGTATTAATGACTTAAGTGAAGCCATTTTTTTACAAGGTTTTTTATTATTTTTTTTAATGACCCAGGTTCAAGTCACAAACTAATCTTCCTGGACAAACCTCTGTTTGAAGATGACCTCCTCATCAGAGACTACAGTACACTGTTCCATAAATATGCTTTGCGAGTATTTGTCTCCCAAACTAAAATCAGAAACAGTCGTAATATCAGGTCTGTTCCTCGACTGGCGCACAACGTAAGCGCTCCTGAGGCCAGTAAGCCCTATGATGACACTTTTGACATATTCTCATCCAGCGGTGATTCCCTAGAGACATTTGGCACAGGAGCGGTCAAACCTCCTCCCACCAGCTCATCACCAGGAGGGATGCGCACTCGAGCGGCAGAAAAACAGAAGATCTCAACTGGCAGCTCATCTGATGAACCGAAATCGAAAAGGGCTAAATTGGAAACCCAAGGGAGAAAATCAAAAAAAGATGCACATCAAGGGTTGTGTCCCTCTTCTCCAGACACTCCATCTTCCCCCCTGCCCACACCTCTCTCCCCGACACTTTCTTCTCCCTCATTGACCCCTAAAAAACAAGCTCAGGGGGTTCAAGAAATTCCCTTGTCCCCTGTTCGCAAAGGAGGGCCCCATGCTACATCTAATCATTCCCCTGCTGTTTCATCTCCAAAAGAAAGCTTCAGCCGCCGACAGTCTCTCCGCAATCTTGCCAAGACCAGTAATAGTGATACGCCCCACATACCTATTGTAGACAGTGGTGACTCTTTGTTGTGCCCTTTAGATTCTATTTTAGGACAGCCTCTCAAACAGCCAATGTCAAGTCCAGAAATCCCCAGAGGTAGGGTATTCTTTTTTATGTTATTTTCCTTTTTTTTCTTGTTCAAAATACTGAAATCACTCAAATGTCATTAAATAATTTAAAAACTCTGAAATTGAATTGACTGAAAAAAAAAGAAACCTAATAGAACTGAATTTTTAAGCCTCTTTATTATTTTCAGCCATTATTTTCATATTTTTAACTGTACAGTTGACTTTTATTGACTGGGAAGTTGTTTGATTACCGGTACCAAAAGGTTCGAAATTTAAAATCTAACTGTATTGTACTTCAAAGAATTTACGCAAAGAAAAGAAAAGAATTTTAAGGGTATAAAATAAACAATAGACAAAATAGAAACATTTGTTGATGTACAAAATACAAAATATGAGATTTAAGCTTTCATGCAGTGTACTAAATTTTAAATCAAGCCTGCCTACATTCTACTTACATAGCTAGGCCTACCACATGAA
>JADKLZ010030830.1:0-19272 GCA_021533235.1 Biomphalaria straminea | reverse complement strand
TGTTGGTTCAGTAGAGTTAGCTGTTTGTATAGTAGAACTAGTTGATGGTTCAGTGGAGCTACTTGTTGGTTCAGTGTGGCTAGTTTTTTGTATAGCAGAGCTAGTTTTTGGTTCAGTGGAGTTAGTTATTAGTTTAGTTGAGCTAGTTGTTGGTACTGTGGAACTAGCTGTAGTTGTAGCTACAGTTGTGATCACTGAAAATATCATAAACAAAGTACATCACAACCAGCTACAGAACTTGAACTTAACCTAAAAATTGTCAATTAAAGAGACAGAATCTCTTATGAGATATCACTGTGTTCATTAATTAATTACTGGCTTTTATTCAGAGTTAATTACAGAATCTATTGTATAAAAAAGACATTTTAACATTTTATGTATATTTTGTATTAAAGAAACCAACGCCTTTTGACCAATCATTATTGAATCTTTCTTTTTACCCATTTAGAGGAAATAATGAAAATTAAAAAGTCCTTAAGAAAAAAAAATATTTCAATTGTATAGAGATTTAAATATTTCCAGGATATGCTTGCAATAGCCACCTTCAAATCAATGAAAATTAAACAAAAGATATAAGTTCACTCAGAAAATCTTTATCACCAGAGTTTAGTTAAGTTATAAAAGCCAAACTTAATATTCTGCTTTAACACTTCTAATTCTCTGGTCAACCATAGAAGTAATGTTTAAATGAAATAGGTTTAAATACAGTCCACAAAATGAAAACACTACATAATAAAAGGATAAGCTGAAATGCTCAGACCTGAATCACATATTTTCCCTGTAAAATTTCTGGGACATTTGCAGGTAAAATCAAAAACTTCATCCTTACAAGTGCTTCCATTTCGACAAGGTTGACTCAAACATGAGTTACGGATATCTAAATAAAGGACAAAATGTACAATTTAAATTAAATGAAAACTGTGTAGCCTATAAGTTGACTCTACAAATAAGTAACACAAATTTAGCAATTAGTATAATACTAATCAAACAATATCCATTCCTTCAATATTGTTATAAATGAACTGACCATAGAAGGGGTAGCAGTATGTGTGACCACACAAGTGCCACAGGTTAGTGTATTGTGAGCAGTCCAGCATTAGGAAGGAGAAGGGATGACTCTTCAGGAAAGTACCAGTTTAAACACTTCACATACACATTGTAAAGGAGAAACAAACATGTGATCATCTACAAAAGAGTGGTGGTGGTTCAATATTCCAGAAGCTCTCGGGGGACATATATATATATGTTGAGAGATAGAGTCTGTTAGATTACTAGAGAGCCAAGTTCAGGACAAGAAAGAGAGTCCAGGTCAGTTATACACAATCGAGCAGCTATATACAGTTAGACATTTTTTGTTGTTGACTGGCTGTTTATTTGTAAAGTACCACAACTATTAGAACCACAGTTGTCAAGTTATTGAATTAGTTGTGTCAAGTTCTCTAGTGACAGCAGAGAGTTGTAGCAATATGATAAATATAATTGTGTACAGCTACAAAAAAAAAGGTGCTGTAGTTCAGTCCAATAAAAAATGTTAATCGTTGTGCTCCCAGTTATTGTAGTATTACTACTAATTAGCATGGGTATTTTGAATCTTTCTAGTAGCCTTGATTGCAAAATAGTTACAATGTGAAGTGTAGCAGAGTAACTTGGCTACCTACCAAGTTCCTATGGTTTGAATCCTGACTCTGTGTTCCTAAGCACCTAATTACAGCACAGAAACCTCCCAGATATTTTTTCCCACCCATTGGAGCACACTATAGCAATGAAGGACTGGCTAAATACAAAATCAATTAAATAGTTCTAATCTAGGAACCTAAAACCTCTATATAATGAGATACATTAAAGTAAAAAAGTAAAATTCCCCTGTCAGATCCTGTGGTCTATAGGACAGATGATGTAAAGGTCATCTGTTTCTATGTTAAAGAGGGTGTAATGTGGCCAGCACAATGACCAACCATCTTTAATTTTCCTCAGCTAATGTCAGGTACCTATTAGAGCTGGGTGGACTCAGAGGCGCCTAAAGATACCAAGATTAAAAATCCCAGTCTTCACCAGGATTCAAACCTCGGATCTTGGTACGGATGCCAAGTGCATTACCGCTCAGCCACTGCACCTCATATGAGATACATTAGTTTCTACATAAACAAGCTACATTACACAAACACACACTAATACAAAATACTATCATAAATGAACTAGAATTGAGCACTACCTGTTTCACAGAAGTTACCAAATAGCTGATCACCACAAAAACATCTTACAGTATTGCCAAATGCATAACAATATCCATCATTTTGACAGGGGTTACTGGAGCAGTTGTCTGTACCTGAAAAAAATAAGCCTTTATTAATGACTCTGAAGGTAAAATTAAAGTAAACCAGATTCTTAAAAGTAGTGTGATATTGATTTAGAGATACATGTATAGATCTACATTTAAATATAAGATTATCTTTCTGTTGACTTGGTAGATACTTTCTATTGACTAAGCATATTTCTTGATCTTTTACTGACCTGTGAAGAAATCTATCTTCATTCCTGCCAAGAATGCCATTGATGAGAGAGAATCCGATATGGTTTCTATAATGTTACTGTTGGAGTAGAACGTTTTCTTGGAAAGGAGAGCTATAGATTTATTTACATTCTTTGCATGTAGTACCTGTATTATAGCAATATTTTGTTATTATAAATTTACTCATAGCAAATTTTTTTTGAATAAAATACGGAGCATATTATGTTATATTCCTCAAATGTATTTTTGTTTTATAGATTCTTTTATATATAGCCAAATAGCAATTTTAGGGAATGAAAGAAATGTGTATGGAATGGTCTAAAATTATTTCTTTATGTAAAATGTTTCAAACGTTTGTTCCTTCAGAGTTAAAGGCAATTTACATCCTAACCCAAACCTCCCAATGGACAGCTGGGATGACAGTGTGCAGGGTTTAACTAAAGAACCATCAGGATGACCATATCACTAGTCAGACATAGATGTTTCCATTTCTCAATGTCGTTGCATCATTGTGGTTTTGGTGGAGATCAGGTAAAATGCATAAAACAATCATAAAAAAACTAACAATAAACCCAACATAATTTTTTAATCAACATCTTTATATTTTAAAAAGTACTTTTTGAAAATTATTTAGTTTTTTAAAACTGTAAAAATAAATTATCTCCCTTATTTAACTAAAAACTTACTGTTGTGACTGACCTGTAAAAAATTACTCAAGCAGAATATTAAAAATCAGAAGTGGTCTTATAGTTTTGTGCAATACTTTAAAAAGTTATGATAATTACAAAGATTTTATAGTTAAAATTTTTAAAGTTTGTTTAAAAACGTTTTGGACAAATCAGAATTGTCTCTGTAATCTTTACTTACTTACAATTTTCTTATTATTAATTAAATATTTGTTAAATCTGCTTTGCTCAAGAGTATAGACAGATTTTCAGCCCGCAAAAATATTTGGAATACAAATACCACCAACATTGCCATCCTTTCAATTTGTAGGGTATTTAATCAATTTAGTGTACTTTCTTCAAGTATTGATGTAAAAGTTAATGACACCCTCCCTTGACATTTTTTGGAAGCACTCATTTCCACAAGAATTTGGATGTAAAGATATTATAAGATTCATAAAATTCTTCAGCAATTAAAGAAACCACAAAAATTGTAAATGAAAATCAAACTATTTATCACAAAACAAAACTTTCAAACTTAATAAAACATACGCCAAACTTGGTAGAGTTAATAGTGGACACTTGAAATCCTTCTAAATTGAAAGCCATTCTTTCTATCGGCATGTATACATCCACATGATAAGAGAAATTAGTTGCCCTATAAGAAAAATTGTGCTGGTTGAAAAATAAATTGTATTCAGCATCAAATCTTTCCACAGGTGGTACCACTGTCATGGCGGCACTATCTGCTGGTCCAAATGAATACAAGATGACCATCACTGACTTGTCACTCTCAACCTTCACGCTTGCAACTGTGCCTGGTTCTAAAACTATTTCTTCAAAAAGTAAATTTTTAAATGAGGTTGTTGCATTAGATCCTGATAAAACAGTGAAGCTCACATTGAATGGTATATCTGCTGATTAAAAGAAAAATTTCAAAATTTATCCTATGATAAATAAGAATAGACTTTTACAAATCAAAGGCTGTGTCAACATGCTAACTGGTAAAACATAATCAGAGTTTAAGATTAAAACCCCATATAGCCTATATTGTCAGGCTTCAGAGCAAAAGTAGGCTAGTCAAGTGAGCTAAAAGTAGAGAGTGAAAGTAGGCTAGTCAAGTGAGCTAAAAGTTGAGAGTCAATGTGAATAACCAACTTCATTGGTCATTTGTAGAGGACCAGAAGACATGCTTTGGGAAACATGTTAGCACATGTTAGAAAAAGATGAAAGTTATTGAGTAGGGACCTGTGAATCAGGAAATTTTTTTCGAGTCGAATATCGAATCGAATATCAGAAAATATTTGAATTTTGAATCAAATTCGAATAGAATATTCTTGAAAAAACTTGACAACCAACAAGTGTAAAATAAAACTTCAAATTCAAAATTTTTATTATATATTTATTTAATACTGAAACAAAAAAAGTTAGCAATAATTAAATTGCAAATCAGGCCTTTAAAAAAAGTAGATCTTTATTTATTTTGGCCCGAATCAAAGTTTCAGCATTATTTTCTGAGAGATTGTGACGATGGTCAGTAATAATTTGTCCTCCAACTGAATTAACTCTTTCTGAAGTACAATTTGTTGCCTGAATTGCAAGCAAATTCCTAGCTGCTCTGGCCAAAAGTGGAAAAATATTAATACTTTCTTTCCAAAACTGAAGAGGATCACTTTTTTGATCTACAACTGCTTGCTATGAATACAAACTGACTTCATCCTTAATTTGCTCAGAAAAGGTGGAAATTTTGTTGATTCTGGTATCTCCTTGAGCATTATGCACTTTCTTGAACATTGAATCCATAAGGCTTCCTCTATTCCTGTCTTGAACAAGACTTTCACGTGGCAATTCATCAGAATTTTTGCCAATTTTGCTTCCGTCAGAGTTTGCCAATATTGTCTCTACAAATAAGACAGCTTTTTTAGTTTCAGTTTCTGAAAATAAATAGTGTTTAAATCTTGGATCAATGAATGTGGCTGCCAGGAGATGATCCGTTGTCAAATCAAATCTTGCTCCAAGTTGTTTCAATAGCTCATCTCGAAATTGTTGGAGACCTGTTGGTGATTTGGACACTAACGCTTCCTTCAATGTAAAAATGCAAGGATAGATCAAACTTATGCTGACATCGGAATCAGCACTCAAAACTGTTGTTGCTTCTGTTAACGGTTAGACCAACCTGTCTCGCTTCCTGCCGAGCTGATACTGGTTTAAGAAGCTGCTTTATAAACCAGTTAAGTAGCATTTTACACACCAAAGTACACACCAAAACCGAGCTTGAATTATCCACAAAAAAGCATTACTTTTTTTTTGAAAATATTCGAAGATTCGAAAATTTAAAAATAATTTCGAATCGAATTCGAATATTCTTTTTATATTCGAATTCGAATCGAATATCGAAATTCGCAGGTCCCTATTATTGAGGTCATAATTCAGTAGTCATTATTCATGGTCAGTAGTTACTAAGTTTTTGATGCTCAGCATTTTCACTATGTTTGATTTATTTAATAATATTAAAAAAGTAAGTTTCCCTTTCAGACCTAGAGATCTATACAACAGATGATGTTAAGATCTTGTGTCTCTTTGGCCAATGGGCAGGGTGTCATGTGGCCAGCACAATGACCAACCACCTTTACTCAGGGGCACCCTAAAAAATCCTGATATTCAAAATCCCCTGTTTTCACACAGATTTGAGCCCAGGACCCCAAGCACTTAACCACTCAGCCACCGGTCAAATTATTTTACTATTTAGTTCAATGACTTTTTTTAGAATTAACATTGAAGATATTAAACTTTAGAAAAATATATTTACACTGTGTTTCTTCAGAGAGTTAAAAACTCACAAGTCTTGTAATTTGAGAGACAAAACTAGAAAAAAGGAACTAAGTATGAAAGCTTTGCAAGAGGAAGTTTGTAACTCTTTTAAGATGATGATTCATTTTGGTTCCAAGTTTTGAAGCATACTAGTAACTTTTTCCAATATATTTGTATATATAGAATGCAATATGAACGAACATGAGAGAGAGAGAGAGAAAGTAAATTACCCCAACAACTAATCAACTTAGAGGAACACTATGAATCAAGAGTGTAATTATGTTATAAGGGTAACAAAATTTCTTGGTATATAATATATATTGACTTTCAGATCAGCATTATATAGATCATTGTGTCAAATAGGGCTGTTTGGAAAATTTCATAGTATAAAGATTTTTTTGAGTGGTTTAAAATTCTTAGCTAAGATTTGTATTGGTCTTTTGGTAAAGATATTTTATTTGTCATTGAACAATGTTCCTGAGTCTATCCAGCATTTTAATAATATTTGTTTACTTTGCCTTCATAGAATAAATTTAGCTATTTCATACAAATTTCAGACTAACTTTAAGAAAATGATGAAGTGCATATCACATGACCAAGGTTACAGTATATTAACTCTCATTAATCTATATCAACTGGTCTATAGATCTTTAGTCTTCAATGGAAAAAATATTGCTAGTTTATTTTACTCTAAACTATTGTTATTTTAACTCATTCAACACTGTGGTTATCTTAATATACTGGTAATATTTGTACAATTTTCAATGGCAGTTTCTCTATAAAAATGAAGCACTCGTACCATAAAATTAATTACCTGCTTTAACTTCTAAGTAATTATAAACAATTCTAAGTTTGGACCGTTTGTTGACTAAGGATGAGACAATGTAGCTCTGACCCAGCATTGTGGAAGGGAGCATCATCTCCATCATTTGATCACAGGGCTGGAGACTGTCTAAACACAAGAAACATCATAGAACATCATAGAGAATTGGTTCAAATTAAAAAAAAAATTTTTTTACAGTTTACAGTAAATAAGTATTTTTTAAAGTTTACAGTAAATAAGTATTTTTAAAAATGGTCTAACTATAAACCCATTGATATTTTCTCTAAAAAAAAAACATGAGAAATCAAATTTTTAAAAAATTTTCATTAAATTAAATTGTTAATTATTATAGCCTTCTTTTATCATTAGATTTTTTTAAAAAGTCTTATATTTATATAAAGAGTTAAAAAAAACAACTAATATAAACTTAATTATCTGCTTTTGAAGACAAAACCATGACAAAAAATTTGTGGTATGTTACACATTGATATGTAATTTTAATTTTAACTACAAGCACAAAAAAAAATTTTAGCTTTCAAAACTCTATTAGAAGCTAAATGTTGTTTCTGCCAATTCAGAGTTAGAATGTCAGAATTGGAAAACTTTAAAATGTGCCTACTTTTTTTTCCAAGACAAATACCATTAATTAAAACTTACAGCTTAAAATAAAAACAAGGACCGCTATGAAATAAATCTGAAATATAAATATTAATTATACATTACTTATTAGCAATAATAAATCTTGCTTAGAGAAGGAAGATTAAGGAGTTGTGCAGTATTTCACATTGCTGTGCTGACCAACAAAGTTTGCTCTCCAAATGCAGACAAAACCATTGTCTGTTAGTGAACAGTTTTTGCTATCTTTATCTGTCTTTGGTAATAGCTTTTTATAAGGTCTCAAGTGTGTAGATACACCCTTTATAATTCTCTAGATGACTTTTACAGAAGCCATTGGTAGCTAGGTGTTATGTTAGCACTATTAGAGCATGGAATGGGTTGCCTGAGCTAGCCAGGAAAACCAGTGACTTGGCAGAGTTTAGGTCATTGGTAATATGCAAGACTAAATGCATGACTCATAGAACGTAATCATCTTCTTTTTTGAAGTAACGTCTGTAACATATAAGATAAGATGTAAATTAATTCAAGTTTTTAATTTTTATGGAAGGCCCTTCTTTTGCACTGTACAGCTTTAGGTTTACTAAATGACATACAGTTGTCCACTATTCCTTGCATTAAGCAGTGTCTTTACACTATTCACACCAACTTTCACCCAAAAATTGCTGTTTTGCTATTTATACTTAACACAGAGCCTACTCTCTAGCCAACTCTCTTGCAAAGAACAAGAAACTCATGAAACATCCTCCATACATACCTTTTCTTTTTGAATTACTGATGCACTGGTCACCTGCTATCACTCCAAAAGGATGAGAACCCTTGATAAGAGAGCCTGTCAAATCATTGACACAGCTTATCCTAAAAACATCCTCTCTTTCAAATGTGTAAGATAATGGTTGTCGTCCATCAATTTGTTTTCTATTACATCTGTAGAATGATCAGAAAAAAATATTAGAGCTTTCAAAGTTTTGATGGCATGTAAATACAAACAGATTAACACTAGTGGTCATAAGTGCAAACCAAAAATCGAACAAAAAAAAAAGGATTACAGATTATATAAGAAACAAAGATAGCTGAATGACCAGATCTTCAGGTACATTGATAAATTTCCAAATGGCTAAAACCTGTTTCCTGCTCTATGTTTTATTTTATCCTTTGTCCTGTGCCATGAGTTTCTTTCTAAGAAAAAGATAATAGAGATTGGGCTTTCACATTTATGCCTCATTAAAATATCCTTTGATCTGATGAACTATTGGGCACCTTAATCTGTGTACTCAAAGACAAGTAGGCCTATAATTATTAGTTTTTCCAGAAGTAACCTAGGGCTATCATACCAGAAATACTATTTGTTTTCTTTTGAATTGCCTAATGTCTGCTTGTACATCTCATTAGAATAATATGAGTCTTCCAATATATTGTATTTCTTGTATAGATAAAATTATTAATTCATATATCTAATAGCATTGAGATGCATATTGTGTTTAATAAGAATTTCTTTAAATTTCTTGATTGATTCATGGCTGATTATGGTCAGATTCATAACTATACAAGTTTTCATTACATAAATAATAATTTTGAGAAATCAAGAATCATCAAATATGAATCACTAATACAGGTTTATAATTTTAGTCATTGTATGCCCATTACACATGTTCTTCATTGTTTTATTTACAGGTCTTATAGTATATAGATGTTAATTTGAAAACAAAAATTCTATCACCAAGCTATTGAACAATAGAATAATAGAAACTTTTCAGGTAAAACTTACTGGTTTGATCCAATAGATTTCAAATATATGGTAAAGACAGTTTTTTCTGCTACTAAAATTATAATCTCAGCTGAAATAAAACAAAATAAATAGGCCTTGATAAATAAAATCATTGGAAATAAACGGCTATATCATATGGGAATTCAGTTTCTAAACTAGATCTGGGATACAATAAATAACAAATATCATTACCTATTCTTTTTTTCATTGCTGAATAGGTAGCAACTATATAACTTTGACCCCACTTTTCAATGGGTATTGCCAGAAAGGCAGCTTGAGAGCTTGATAAGAACTGGGAACTGATGCCATAGACAGAAACTGGCTGTGAGGCATACACAAAGACTGCTTTATTCTTGGAAACATTCAGATTTGTGAAAACTGTGACTTCTTTGGGAAACTGTAGAAAAGAAACAAAAATAACTAAAAAAGAAAGCAAAAGAACACAAAGTGACTGAATCTTTTAATTTTCAAATTTAGGATGCTTGGGTGGAGGGAGGATGGCAGAAATGAAGTTAAAAAAAAACAAACAATAAGCTTGAAATCTTTTATTTAATTCACATTTTATACAAATGTTCTTAAAACACATTTATGATAAGTGATGTGGACTGTTATCTTCAAGGTCCTCAGTTCCAACCCTGCCTGCTGCCATGATAATAATAATAATAATAATAATCTTTATTGTCCGTAATAATCTGTAATTTTTCATGTGTATGTAACCTGGCGAGTTATATATTATTTTTGGCTTTTAATTTGTGTGGTTTAGCTGGCCAGTTGAGGCATGACGCGGTTCCATAAATAGAGATTGTCCTTCCATTTTCTCTCCTTTTGTTTGTCCCGGTCAGTCGAGTTAGGACAGACCTTTGTAGTGTCAGCGGGACCGTCTGCTATCATTCCTCGCCAACAATGCTGGCCTTACATTCCTTGCCATTAAGGTTTGCTTGCCAACAATGCTTATAGCTTGCCATTATTGCTCGCACCAGTAATGCTGCCTTAGCTTAGGTTTAGTGAACTTAATTTGTTTTACTAAATTCTTTGGTTCTAATTAGTTTGAGTAATTAGTGTTACAGGGTTTATTATATTAGTGTTGTAGTGGTTGAATTGTAGAACTAGGTCCAGTTTAGTCTTAGTAGAAGTAGTGAATTATAGTTGGTTGTAGTAAGTTGTTGTTAGTTCTTGGTTTGGTTGGGTTTTTGTTTTGATCTAGTCGTTTGGGTTTTCGATGATTTAGTATTAGTTACCTAGTAGGTTAGGTTTTTTATTTTTGTGTACCGGGTATATATTTTATTATTGATTTGATTTAATTTTGTTGTAAATAAAAATATATATAGTTGTTTATAAATTTAGTTTATTTTTTTTATTTTTAGTTGTTGTTTTATATTAGTTAGCTAGTTTGGTTAATTGTTCTAGTCTGGTAAGTGCCAGTCTGGTCACCCAGGTGAAGTCCACCCTTTGGTATTGTACCAGAGTGCACAGAATGAACTCACACAGTAACGCGACCATCTGCTTACTGAAATTATAATGTTTAGCTGTGTAAAAATGGCCCTAAGCGCCTCCTGACCAGCTATCATGTATCTTAAATATGTAAACAAGACAAAAATAAAATAAACTGGTCAACTTTATTCACATGAACTTTACCTGACAATGCAAATCTAGTATTACTTTAAAAAACTCTAAATTTTATAGTCTACTTCTCATTGAAATAGGAGGTGCGGTGGCTAAGCAGTAAAGCCCTTGGCTTCTTGGCTTCTGAACCGGTGGTCCTGGGTTCAAATCCTGGTGACGACTGGGATTTTTAATTTCATTATCTGTGGGTGCCTCTAAGTCCACCTAGTTCTAAATGGGTACCTGACATTAGATGAGGAAAAGTAATGGCGGTTGGTCATTAAGCTGGCCACATGACACCCTCATTGACCGTAGGCAGAAAAACATGACCTTTACAACACCTGCCCTTTAGATCGCAAGGTCTGAAAGGGAAACCTTACTCTTTGATTATTATCAAATGTGAATTGTAATATTTTTATTAAGTAGGCTATCACTGAAATTCTAATGGCTTTGCTTTTTAATCATAAAAAAATACAATCATGTCTGTTGCATGGCAATTTTATTTCTTAATGGTTAAGGGGTAGATCTTTTAATTTTTTTATTAAATACACTGTGACCAGACATTTCTTCCTTACATCGCTTTTTGGTACAATTCACTGGCTGGTGTCTAGATTTAAAATCAAACTCTGATAATGTTTTCCCCTCATATAATATTAAGAGTCATAACAATGCAATAACAAATATCAATGTTTACCTTGACGTGTAAGCTGGAATCCTTTGAGATAACATATCGTGTGTGATTGCCTGTAGCGGCAATATAGATGTGAACAGAAGTCGCAGAGTCTGTGGTAACAAGGACGCTGCTGTTTGTCGTCATGTTGAAATTTGGAAAAAAGGCCAGCATGAATGCTCTCCCTTTGCTGTTTCTTTGGCTTGCTACTAATTGATGGGCGCCTTTTAGATGGACAATCTCATTTCAATGATTTTCAATCATTAACAAAACATAAAAAATTGATATAAACATAATAAGCGAAATAAATCTTAAGGTGTAAGTGCATAAATAAACATAGTCTAAGTAGCATGTCTGATCAGACTAACGATGTTGATGTTATTGTATGTGAGTGAGTTATCGTTCCTTTGTTTATGTGATTTTAGAGTGGTACAAGTTAGCTGGAATGTCGAGAGAAAGAAACCTAAATTTTTTCTGTTTCTGTTCTGGAAATAAAGCTATTCTTTTTAAATCGATTTTTTTATATAATTGATTATTAATTAAATAATTATTATTAATTGATTAGTATTTTTATTATATTAATATATATATAATAATTCACACCTAGAGTCTAACACCTGCTATTAAGTTTTGCTCAGATACAGGCCTACCCATTGCTAAGGTTGTTAAGATTTTATTGTTGTGTACATATGGCTTAATCTCGTGGATGACTTCTTAAATAGATTATCTTTATAAGCCTATTCAAAAAAATACTTTAAAAGAAAAAGCTTATATTTTTTTTTATATTGAAAAAAAAACTGTATACAATTATTTTGAATCAATCATGTAATTATTTGTTCACACATATTAACTAACAATCATACATTTTCTACAGTGCGTAATGGTCCAATTACTTTTTTTTTTGTTGGGGGTGGGGCCGGTGGGGCCCATGTGCCTGCCACTGAGCTATTAGAGTACTTATAAAAATTGAAAGTTTCATTATTATTTTAATTTTGTTTTGTTTTGCAAATGCAATAAATGATTGTCATAGACATAAATAAATATAGACTGGAAAAAGGAAGTAACTTCATGTAACTTGAAAACATGTATATCTATTGTATTTGGATTTCCGAATTATGAAAAATTAAAAAAAATTGCATGATCTTCAGTCTTAGAGATTAAACAAACTTTATAGACATAAAATAAAGTACACATAATTGCAATTCACAAATTTCCGTTTCATAAAACTCTCTTATTGGCCAGTCTATATTTATTATGTCTATGATGATTGTGCAAAGTTTCCACTTTATTTGAGAATGGGAAGTTGGAGACAACGTGTACAAGACTCCAGCCAGACAGATGGAGTGAGGTGATATAAACTTTATAAAAACTACAACATATTAGAAGCAATTCAGGCACCTGAAGCCTTTGAAATGTGTTATCCCCCTTTTGATCTGTAACTTTCACAACAAAGGCCTTTATTAAATGCCATTTGGGTCTACGATTGTCACAACAGAGGCTTGATAATATATTTATAAGTTCTTTAATTGTAGAATTACAAGTATAGGGCTATGTTAGTTTTTTTTGTGTGCATATGTAAGGGATCATCTATTAACGTGCACATTTTGGCCTGTTCTAGCTCTGGCGTCCTTGTGTGCATGGGAATTTCAATCGTAAGAAGAAGCACAATTGGGTAGAAATATATAAAAAAAACATAATGGCAGACATACACAAAGAGACCGAGAGGGAAAAGCACAAATAAGGAGAGAGAGAGAGAGAATACGAGGGAAGGAGGAAGGAAGAGAGCACTTAGGTTTCAGAAAAGAGTTAAAAGAAAAAAAACGCTGTGACTTACCTAACAGTATTAATGTAGTCAATAGAAGGTCGAATGCCCAGCAAAACATTACGTTTATATCTGTGTACACCTGTATTAGGGTCTACAGTTCAACACTTTAAAAAATACAATGCATCTATTTCACGAGGGTAAATTTTATCCTTAAAAAAAAAAGACATGGCATTGTGCTAGACACACAACTCCATATGAACTTACGAAGGGTAATCTTTATTTCACATGCACTGTGGGAATCGAGGCCCAACAGATGAACTTCTACACGTTTTTAGAAAATAGAAAACAAAATAGCCATACTTTTTTTTTTTAGATACTTAATGAAGTGTCACGCCGATATAACCAGCCTCAAAATATGCATTCACTAAATATAACTGCTTTCATAAACCCAGCTAAATGATCGTAAAGATAAAACACTCAATCATTTACTTGTTGACTTCCCCTGCCTAACCAAACAACAGCTCTTCGTCTGCAAGGATAATGCATCATTATCTCCCCTGAATTCATCTCGCTCCTGTCATTTCCCGCGCACATCTCACATAAACAGATCAATACAATTATTTTTTTTTTACCACTTGGTCATCTCTAGTTATGTGTGTTTACTTAGCTGCTATTTGTAACAGTATTTTTTTTTTTACTTAGTGCCATTAGAGAATGTAACGTGTTGCCTGAATCAACCACCAATGAGCTAAGGCTCTAAGCGTATAGATGTAAGGCTGACTTAACTGGAAAAAAATAAAATAATAATAAATAAATTATGACACTTGATTTGAAGTGCAAAGAAAAGGGAAATGATTCTGTCTTTTTTTTTTTACAGATATGAAATGGTTGTGTCTTAATTTTGTGATATAAAAAAAAAAAGAAGCATTATGTCTACACATATAAATCATGTAATTTGTAAATGCTTAAAGTTTTTGTTCTTTGTAGATATTTTTGCAATGATTATATCAACACATTCTGTGTGTTGATAAAAGCTGAAATTTTGCAAAATTATTTCTTTTATCTGTCATACCAAGAATAAATTTTAAAAATTGACATATTAGTGTCAATTAAATATTGGTATATATTATTTTGTTTGGTATTCAACAAGGGAAAAAAATCATACTGGAGTAACAATATAAGTAAAATCACTTAAACTTAAAGACCTTTAAGGAAAGAAGACTTTAATGTAGGGTATCAATAATACATAATGGAGTACGGTGGTTGAGTAGTAATGAAGCACTTGGCTTCTAAGTCTAATGAATAACTGACTTTTGTTGGGGCAAGTAAAGACGGTTGTTTATTGTGTTCGCCACATTAAACCCTTGCTCGTTAACCATTGGCTAAAGAAACAGATGACCTTTACCTCGTCTGCCTGATAGATTGCTTCATCTTCATAGTGATAGTTTGGCACATCTGTACAATGTAGGCCATGTCATGCTTTGGAATGGGTTTGCTGAATTAGCCAGGAGAGCCAATGACTTAGCCTAGTATAAAGTCTCTAATTACATGCACAACAAGATTGACAAAGGGATTCATGTAGAATAATGATCTTATGTTAACAAGAAACATCTGTAATTTATAACAAAGGTTATGTTTTCCAAAAGAAAAGGGAATATCTCAGAGTTGCAGTAGCATGCAGTAAATATAAACTTAATATTAAACTAATGATCAGTGCGAGATAGCAGGCCTATTATATTAATTTCTAATACTGGAAGCCAGAAAAATGTCAAGAAAAGAATGGGATGTGCCATGAACACCTGACCTACAAAACTTGTATAAGTTAGGGCATTGCACAAATGCTAAAGAGACTGAAATGAAAGAGAAATTCATAGAGACTAGTTGTCCACAACAACACATATCTGGAACGGAATAGCTGTTAGAAAGGGGTCAAACAGATCTACTTATTCTTTGATTTTTAACAAAAATGAACTAAAATAACATTTTAACCAATTTAACAGTATCAATGCCTTTAAGACTGATTTACAAACCTGTTACGGTCATGTTCCGCAGCATGGTGTGAATGATTATCCTGCAAAGGTGGGTGTTGAATGGAAGGGAAGTTAGAACAGAGGAACCAGAAAAATATGAATATGAACAAAGTTTCCAATATTAGAACATTTTGAATAAGAAGATGAAAGTGTTTATAAAATAGAACCTGAAATTGTTTGCTTATTTTTGGAGAGTATTGTGTCTTAACAAGTCTATATAACTGTATGGGATGTAATGGCTTCAGATCACTCAGTCTGCTGTAGGGAGATAGTTTCATACAAAAGTAATTCAAAAAACAACTAACTTGAAAAAAAGTATTCCATTCAGTCAACTTATTAAAACCATCATCGCTTCTTGTGGTTCATTATACAGACCATTGAACTCACTATTTCATCCTCATTCAGTAAGTCTTACAACAAAAAAAAACAACAACAAAAACAAATAATTCTTAAAGTTAAGACAAAAAAGTCATGATTTATAAATAAATGGATTTAATATTAAAAAAAAAACAGTACAAAAGATAGAGAGTTCTGTATAGAAAAAAATAATTGTAACAATTAATAACAGTATAATAACATTAGTATGATAACATTATATTACAAAATAATATAGTGAAAGACCCATATAAGGTTGAACATTCAATGATTATTAATGAAAAAATATAATTTATGATTTAGCATTGCTTTAACCAATGAGGTTTAGAATTACTCAATGTTGTTAAAAATGAAGCTACCATTTTTTTTTGTTCAACAGAAAACAAATATATTATTTTATTCTATCTGAACATGCATCTAATTTGATTCTACACTCTAATGCTATGAAAGTTTTGTTTTTTTTAAAAGCTGATGGTATTGTATGAAAAGCATAGTGACAAAATTCTTTATAACAGATCTCCTAAATCAGAGGTTCTCAAACTTTTTTGATCAGGGGACACTTTTATATAGTCAAAACTTGCCCATGGACCCCTAAGAAAAAAAGCTACATAAATGCAAAGTATACGAGTTACAAATGTAAAACAAAATTGTTGAAGAAGAATTTATTGCAATTATAAATTGGTTCAAAATAAAATTTTAAGAAATAAATGACTTGGACGATTTTTATGAAATTTTTATGAAAGTATTGATGTCGGCAGAAACCGCTAATCTACAAGCACAAATTTAAGTCGGCTTCTTTTCATTGTGACAAGGTTCATTAAGGAATTCACATTCTACCAAATAAGAAGACGGAAAGCAGTCACTGTACATTGACTCATAATGAAGGATATAAAATTAGAATCTTTCACTTCTGTGTTGGTAACCTGGTGGATATCTCAAAAAGCTGCTCTTGTAAGGATTCATCTGTGATTGGGATCTAAATTTGTCCAAACGGAAAAGGGTTCACCATAATAAAGAATGTCTCAAATCTTTAATTTGGGTCAACATAAAATAGTACTTAAAAGACAAATTATACAGTAATTAGGTGCAAGTTGATTATTGTTAAAATTATCCGATCATATAAAATTACTTTTAGAGAAAGGTTATTTTAATTTGATATAATTTAAATCCTTCTTCGGACCCCTTATGGTTGCCAGCCGACCAAAGTTTGAGAACCACAAGTCCATTGTTGGATTCAGGAATGTTCTTCTGTCAGTAAAAACTAAACCTGCCGTGCTCAATGCAATTAGGTTATAGACAAATATGTATGGAACGTTTGTCCCCAAACATAATATGGAATGTGTGGCTTGGGGCTTGGGTCAAAAAACCAAATCAAGCTGAGTTTTGTTTGTTGAGAGTCTAAAGGCAGATTCACCCATCAGAAGAGATTGGACTATAGCATATTGGGCATGAAAGATGCACCATACAAAAGCAACTCAAACACACACACACACACAATTCAATTAAGTATTGATCAGGAGGAAAGAGAAAACATCAAAAGAGGATACAATTAATAAAGTTTTGCTTAAAAAATAAACATAGAAGCCTAAGTCTTCTTACTCAAAAAAATGAAAATTAAAGGCTATTTCCAATGTAGACTCAGAGGTGTTCGTTTGGTGAGAACTAGTATTATGAATTGTGTTTATTTTAAATAAAAAATTAGAAAACAATTATTTTCAAAGGACTGTTAACTCTTTCTCTCCGTAATTATTTTTCCACATTCTGACAGAATTCTTCCCTGTTCTCATCACTATTTCATTACCTTGTTATGATTAAGCTTCAGTAACTTTTTCGTTTGTTATCAGAAAATGTTTTATTTGGTCTAGAATTAAAGGGGAATGCATGAAAGTAAAGCTTATAACCACTAAATTTAAATGAGGTCAAATCAACTATGGTATTGTCAATTAGGAGAGAAAGAGTTAATACTGGACTGATCATTCCCAGCCCACAGAATAGATTATAAGATAATGGTGTGGAAAAATAATAAATTTCTTTATATTATTTAAGAGCTCTGACCAGCTGCGCTCATATAATTAAAACATAATTAAAACTAGGATTTCATGGATGGAATTTTTATATTATATAATTATACAAGACATGTGTACTGCTTAACTGTTTTTAACAGTCGTTGCAATAAATAAACTTTAATGACAGAAATTACAGGATTAGTTAATCTATATATAAAAGGGATACAAAGTTTTATTTACAAATAATTTTAAAAAAGAAAAAGATATTAAAAAATAATTTAAAAAAAACAAAACAATATAAGATAACAATATAACATTGTCAAGTGTCGTACTACAATCACAAATATTACAAGGAATATTTTTAATATAAACCTTGATAGAACTAGATTTTTAAAAATTGTTTTAAGTCTTTTTTGTTTTCAACAATTATTTCCACAAAGGCCTTCACACACATTCCAATAAAATATAGGACATACTGAGAAGTGAAGAATCAAGGAAATTTATTTCTGTTCAGATCAACATCAAGGATTGTGACATCATATGTTAAGCCTTTGGAGAAGATAAGTAGAAATATTGCAAGTAAGAAAATACAAATATTATTTTGTAACTTTTGAAATTCTGCATTAAATCTGGAAAGACTGAAAATAAACATGAAAATCCTAAACAAATTACATTGTCTAAAATATTGATTGTTAGGGATTAGTTTGGTTAAAGAACCACTTATTGGCCATAACAGGTATAATTAAATCTCATAATATTACATCAAAAAGTAATAAAAAGTTATATAGAAAGAATTGAAACGTGTTTGTGTATTTTTATAATACAGATTTCATCTTTCTGTTTGTGGCAACTCCACATTATGTTAAACACAGAACATTATGAATCAAATAACTAAAATCCCTAAAAAAAAACTGTAATAGTTTTAATTAAAGATAATGAGGGCCCACTTCAGCTTGAATCAACAATAGACTGAATGGGGTCAATACAAAACTGTATTAAAATGTTTAGCTTCTTAATAAATTGCTAATTTTTTCAATATACATATTATGCTTAAATGTTTAAAAAAAAAAAGATACCTCAAGTACTCACCACAAAGATTTTTTCCATATTTAACATAAATGTAGCCATGGTCACCAAAATTAGCACCCCAAGAGTTACGAATGATGTAATATGGGACGTCACCTGTAAAAATTTAAATAATGGTCTGTAGGAAAATATGTGGGAAGACAAAAAAGATAACAAGACAATTTGACAGATTTTTAGAGAACTAGCAGGTATATTCTTTGGTGAATGAAAACTTTTTCTTAACATTGTAGAACAAGAAAGGAAATGGGTGACATGTATTATAAGAATACATTATGTCATTATAAAGTTGGCAACCAAAAAAAGGACAAAGAACAAAGCTACAGCCCATAAAAGATTACCTTCAGAGATGCTGGCGATGGATAGGCAAAACGCTTCACAAGCCTGCATCAAGACAAGCCCTTACCTGGAACCCCCCAAGGAAAAAGAAAAAAGGAGACAGCCAAAACAAATGTCTCACAGAGATTTGGATGCAGATGAAAAGCACATGGGCAAGATGTTGGGACTTTTGGAGAGACTTGAACAGAACTGAGACACCTGGAGGAATCAG
>JADKLZ010030828.1:1774-16797 GCA_021533235.1 Biomphalaria straminea | reverse complement strand
GACACCTGGAGGAATCAGATGGGACCACAGTCAGAGATGAGATGACTGAAAAAAAGGGTTATCTTTACTTATGCTGCTTGATAGATGGACAGACAGACCCAATAAAACTAAAAGCAACTTTTTTCTTTTTTTTTTTTTTTTTTTGGGGGGGGGGGCATCTAAAAATCCTTGAAAAAAAATCAACACATAATTAAGAAAATGTATACTTTTGCAAAACATTATCCCTAATGTTTGAACTACTGACCTTCAAGATTGTAACCCACAATCTGTACTGCATGATTTAAATTGTTGTAACAATGAAACTGTATGATTCCTCCAATATAGTTGTGCCAAGTGGTAGCATCGATTGCCACGGCAATAGGACCATGAAAGGCTAATAGCTGCAAGAGTTGATATTCATCAGTTGTATACCTGTTAAAAGAAAAATGAACAAATATTTTAATGCAGTTATAAAATCTGCCAATAGCTCTATTCCAATCCTTAATTTATATCAACCTTTTAATAACAGAGCAATAAAAAAAATAAAAGTAAAGCCTTTGAGACTTTGTAGATCTGTGAGGCAGAAGATGTAATCCTCATCTGGTTCTGTAGGCCACAGTTAACAAGGTGTCATGTGTCCAGCACAATAAGCAACCACCTTTACTTTCCCACAACTAGTGCCAGATACCAATTAAAGTTATGAGTCAAGTAAAATCAAATGAAGTAGTCTATACCAATCTAGAAGGGTCCACAAAAACAAATGTCCTTAAACAAGAACTGCCCTATAGATTATGAGATGGTACTTGAATTATATAACAACATAGAAACAAAACATTTAAGATTAACACACACACAATTTCTTACTGATTGTTTTCACAGGCTTTAAGATGAACTCGAGGCAAAGATGATGACAGGTTGCGACAGGAGCCTGTTTTATCTGTGAGAGGATACTGATCAGACCACACTAATCCATTCTGTTGGCATATAAATACTTGTTATCATAACTTTACAGAAATACTAATTTGAATTGCTTTTCAAATGTGGGTTGTAAATGCCTAGCGAAGGATCCAGAGATAAAGCTCTCATTTTGTCCTCAGGATGTTAGAATGGATGAGAGACTTTATGAAAACAGCTTTACCAATACACTGGCCAAACAAAAAACACTCCAACAGTGAGCAAAGGAAAATTGGTGAACTTTATTTCAATTACCCAAAAAAAACTTTTCAGTCTCGAAGTAAACTTTTTATATATTGCATCTAGAGAGCAAAGACAAACCTCTAAAGACCAATCACATGCTCCTTTGATGGTTCCTCCTTCACAGCCGCTGTTGTTCTTATCGCAGTCAATCAGCTCTTGGACACTCAGGCTTGGAGCGGAGGCATTTTTCTGAATTCCATACATGCTTTCCACAGTCTCCACAACACTGAAAGCCCTGGGGGTAAAAAAAAAACTTAATTACATTTGTACCAAATAAAATTGTGATTAATTTGTTTACATATTCTATTGAGAGTTTAAAATATTGAATTTTTTTTTTTATAGGTTAAATTTTTTTTTACAAAATAAAAACATATAAAAAGTTTAAACAAAACAAATCAAACAGATTATAATACAATTTACTGTTCATGTACTAGGTGTAAACCAGCTGGCATAAAGAAACAGAAATGAAAACTAATAAACTCTTAAATATTTTTATGGTTGACTATGAAATGTCTCTGCAAAATTTGAACTTTTTTAAAAATAATTATTTTTGTATTGCACAATTTTGATGTGATCAGTGTGCTTATAGTCCATTCTCTCTTGCCGTGGGGAGGGGGGGATTATCTTGGAGAAGGTTTCAGTGCAATCAGCAAATGCCACTCAGCTCAAGTTAGGTTTTATCTTGAGCCTCCTACATAAGTATCCAAGTGTATGATGCATCTCAGAGTCTATACTTCTACCTCATAGCAATACATTAATTTAGAAATAAAGCTGCTCTTTCACAGATGCATACTATCAGCCCAAGTTTTCTGTAGATTTCAGGAAAGTGAGTTATGTCCTCTTGCATTATTCAATCACAGGCGACAGTGTCTTCCCAGATGGTGCCTTTAAGGTCTTTTAAGAAAGCGTGATGCCATGTTAAACATGGACGACCTTGTTTTAACTTTTCCTCTTTTCTGCTTCCATGTTATGAGTTTGGTAAATGTGTTTGCGCTTAAGGATTTGTCCCATGAATCTCATAGCTATCACTCAGGGAACAAGTGCCTGTGTAAAAATTAACTTCTAATACTGTGCTTAGAAAGATAGTTTTTCAAAAGTTGTTTAACCTTTGTAACTTGTTCAGATCTTCTAAAACTTTAAAAAAGCTGGAAAGATTTCATTAATGACACTTTCATAAATGTCAAGGTAGAGTGAAATATATATGTTTCTTTGACAGTTTTTGTTAACTTTGCTAAACTATACACAGTGAATTTCAGGTTGTTTGAAATAATTATATTTTAGAATATTTATTTTTAATATAAATCTTATGTTTAAGAAAATGTTAAGCTTTTACCAACAAGCTCCACAAGAACCTTGATCCATAACAGGATTGACAACACCAGAATCTCTCCTATTGAGACAAGTAATGTTCAAAGTTAAATTAGTTCCTAATTATAAGGATATGGCCAATTAAAATTACATGACATTATGTCAATAAAAACACAAGCAGAAGCTCTATATCCTAAATACAAGTAAAGATGATAGGTCAAACTGTTATAATACTTTCAAAAGCACTTAAAGATTTACCATTCATCCCTTTAGATAAAGAATGTTACAATACATGTATAAACATATTCATATAGATAAGAAAAACTAGTGCTATTTGAAGGTGGTTAAGATACTTTATGGTCTCTTCTATCTAACACAAGTTCCCCTTTCAGCATTTCAATCTGTAAGGCAGATGATGTAAAAGGTCATCTGTTTCTGTAGCCCACGGTTAATGTGGGTGTTATGTGGCCAGCACAACCACCAACCGCCTTTATTTTTTCACAAATAATGTCAAGTACCCATTACAGCTGGGTGGACTCAGAGGCGTCATAAAGATTCCGAAGAGTCTTCACCAGGATTCAAACCTGGGACCCCTGGTTTGGAAGCCAAGCACTTTAACACTCAGCCACTGTAAGTCCTCTATTTAACAAAGAACATAGTAATCTTTGTGGTCATTTATATTTATTTAATGCTTATTTTATACCCTTGGACAAATTCATCAAATGAGTACATTGACACCTGAAACTTAGAACTTCACTCCTATTGGTAAGAATACAATGGAAAGGTATACTGCAGATGGCTTGTCAAATCTAGATTTTAATAAGATTTCAAATGTTCAGACAATCCTTTAGAAAAACAATCACTTACACTACATCATTAGATCAAACCTCCTGCAGAATGGGATGGGATTATGGCAGGTAGAGTTTGGGAGATTATTGTGATGACTTTTCAAAGTGCACACCACATTGCCATGCAGATTTTATCTTTATACAAAACTTAAGATTATACAGAAAGCTATTTGTAATAGAAATATTTATGTTTCTTATGCTCTTATTGCAGTTGATATGAAAGAAAGTTAAAAAGTGTTATTAATTATAATTATTACCAGTCTTTCTTAGATGGAAGATCTTGAAACTTCACAAGCTTTAAGTCAGATACGTTTTTCTTGAGGCCTTTACTTGGTTTATATGTGGACAAATACTTTGCTAGGAAGAAAATTAAACTGCATTGAAAATATAATCTAGAAACATCTTGTGAAAACAAAGAGTGCTATTTTTTAATTGTATGTCAGCACTCAAACTTGTGAAATACTTAGTTACAGTTGACTCTTGATACTTTTTGGTTACAGTAAATGTTGGATTACAAAAGGTAAGCCCCATATCAATCCAGGCATAAGGTGGCAAGGTCTCTCCACAGAAATTGGTCTTAGATGACTTCCACAGCCTGTGTTCCCCAGTAGGAGCCCATGAATTTTAGGTCTTCTAAGGCAGCGTATCACAATGTTATACATGGATGGCCTTGTTTTTCCTTTCCTTTATCAGCTTCAACATTCTAGAAATATGCCTACTACAATATACATTAATTACATGAATTTACGCATGTTTATTCAAAAATCTAAAAATGTCTTTTCTTATTAAATATTCTGTTATGGCTTTTTCTTGAATGTTTCAACATTAAAACATGGATGTGCAGATCATCATGCAAGTTCTAAGTAAATAGCCAGTTTTCATTCAGGTTTTTCAAACTCACCCATAACTATACAGAGTTGACCAACAAAAAAAAATTCATATTTTCTTTTGAAAAAATTAATCATCTTTCCTATTAGAACATTAAAAAAAATAAAGTCACTGACCTTTAAACTCCTCAGGGCTCATGTCTGCAAATTTATTGATGCCATAAACTTGAGTACTATCATTTGGCAAACCTTCATTCAGACTTTGAGATCTGGCCACATTTTCCTAAAAAAATTGTTAACCAAAATATTTATATAGACACAAAACATGTGCCAATTAAAATTTTCTAAACATTATCTTTATGCATTTCAAATGCTTGTGTTAAAGTGGGTAATCATTCCTTTAATCATATTAAATGTTAGTAAAGAAAAAAAAAAGTAGACTTTAATTAAAGACTAAAATTATATTTAGATCTAAGAATCTAGATCTAGATATACAAGAACAAGGATGGTTGTAGATTGAAATCCTCTGGGTTATTTCTATTTGTTTAAATTTACAAAGGAACATACTCAGATATATGACCAGGGCCCAGCAAACTAAACTAGATAGACTCTATTCTCTATATTACATCTAATATGGCTCCTTCTATGCACCTACATGAGTCACTGGTTTTCGTTTTGTCTTGAGATGGGGAAGAATCTGGGGTGACAGATCAAGCCAATTCTGGAGTGGCAGAGTTTGACACAGTTTGTGCATGTATATGTATCTGTCCTAGCATTAGATGATAGGGCGGCTTTCCTTTTTTTCTCTTGACTAGGGCAGCTTAGGTTTTTTTTTCTCTCAGAGAACTTTGTACCAGCACACACAGTCTGTCTACATGCTGTCCAGTCTTGGGCTATTTCCTCCCACATACTTTTGTTGATGCCTGTGGTTCTCATGTCTTGCTTGCAGACATCTGTGTAGGTTAGTCTTGGGCTGCTCCTGGGTCTGACTTCCTCCGTAAACTCAGCATATAGGATGTCTTTAGGGATTCTTCCATCTGGCATACATGTGACATGTCCGAGACAGCATAGACTTCTCTGTGTCAGAAGAGCAAAGATGCAGTTTCAAAATGTCCTGGTTGGAGAAATGATCCCTTCAGGAGATGCACATTATGTAGAGCAAGCAGCGTGACTAAAAGCTGTTTAATGGATGGCTATAAGAAAGAGAAATTGGGATAAGATACACCCTAATCTCCTATCCGTCTCAATGTTTGAGCATGCAGCATTGTCAAAAGGCTAAGTAGCAGGAGCTTTGCTTGGCTACCTAGTACCTATGAATAAGTATGAAGGGAGCTCGAGGCTGACAACCGAAATAGTAAATAGAATCTACAAATACTACAATATGTAACTGTAATGATATCAAGTATAAAATTATATCCTATTTATAATTTTCTATAGCAGATTTAATAGTATTATTGGTATGATAATTAATGTAATTATTGTAATATAACAATGAAACAACGGAACTAGATCTATGTCTATAATAATTAATATAATTTTATTTTACCTTAAATACTTTAAAACGAAAAAGAAATTCTGATGAATTACTGTTCTTAACATAAGGTCTATCATGCTTAACTGCAAATTCATAAAAAGCTTTGTAAAGTTGTAATTTTTCGTCAGCTAATTTTGATTCAGATAATGTTAATAATAAGAAAATTACAGAAGTATAGGATAAATACATATTGGTCAATTTGTTGTGTCTATCATCACTGAAATAAATTGACTGAGAGAGATCGCACAAAGTCGGCCATTTTGAACAAGTCACATGAACACTTTCTATTTTTAATCAGATGTCGTGGTAAGGGAGGAAGGGGGGCTCACTTTGACATACGGGAGAGGCTTCTAATATGGGCCACTTTTTTTTACCCTTCATAAAAAAAAAGTTTCTAATGCTACAAACTGGAATTTTCTTGTGTATTATTATCATAATGCCGACGCGCCATGATATAAATATGTATAATAATAAAATGAAAAATAAAATTTAGAAATTTCAAAGTGGTCCATCTTGAAAACCAAGTTTTCTAATATGGACCACATCGGACTTCAATATGGACCAAAGGTAATGAAGTAAAAAATGCAAAGGTTAATGAATAAAAACTAAAGATTGTATTATTTTTAAATTATGCAATTAAAAGCACTTTCATTTGTCATTATCATTAATTGCTGTTTTACACTAGAAATGTAAATTTTATTAGTGCTAAATAGTTATGTAACAAAATTTATAGGTCGTAAAAATCATTTTTTTTTTTAAATTTTTATAGCTTTTATACAGCGCTACTTTCATTCTTATAGCATGCTCAGAGCGCTTTGGTCCAATCTTATTTGTGGAACCGTGGAGGGAGGGGGTATCTAGGAGTTGGTTTTCCGTGCTCCCCTTAGGCGCTCAGTCAAAACAACTCTACCCGCGTCGGATGTCGAACCTCGAGCGCCTTCTAGGTAGCCAAGCAAAGCCTAGTTCAAGCGCACTTAGCCTCTCGACCACGCTTTTGTAACGATTCAATTTATTTATTTTTAATAATGGAAGTGTTTTCCTGCAATCAGTGTACTCTATTTGTCCTAATTTAAAAAAAAAGTCTTAGATCAAGTCTAATAAATAAAAAAAGGAGGCAAAAAATTCAATACTTTTATGCGAGCTACATTTGAGTTACACATAGAGAATCGATCAATAGACTTGATCGTCGCAAAATCATCATCATGTTTAATAACTATTCTTCAAATACTTTTGAGTCGATATTGATGCAGACTGTTATATGCCTACATTTTTATATTTTAAAAGGCCCTACTTGGAAGATAAAAAGATATCTCTTGCTTGAAATGTTTTAATTTTTGAAATATTGCTAATAAAACTGTTTTACTTAATTAAATTCCTTTTTACTTGGTTAATATTTAAACATGAATTGATAGTTGCAATGAAAATTACCATGACAAATGTACTGACCGGCTTCGCCCAACCCCTGCATTGTATGCATTGTATGTAAGGACGTCGCCCCCCCCCCCTTTAAGAAATGCTGCTTTACGCTCATAGAGAAATTCACTGATGAGAACAAGGCACCTCACAGCTATAAGCTTCAAAAGCTTCTATGAGACCATTTTCTTAACGAGTTCTTGAGGATATTTTCTAAACCTAATATTCACAACTACTAACAATAAATAAAATGAAGAATACAGAATACAGAGAGTTGATACAGAGTTGCAGAGTTGATACGTTGAAGTGTGAAGAGTTTGTACAGTCCTTGTTACGTTGTAGCCAATTGAACAGTATAGGCTATGATTTATTTAACATTTAACTGTTGCGTTATTTTGGTGCCTTGAGTTATCAAGTTCTTTTAAGTTGGTGGTGTCGTGTGATGCATTTTGAAGAGAGCCTGGAAAGTGAGACTCGTTACAATATATATACATATCGAGTGAGAGAGAGAGATAGAGAGAGAGAGAGAAAGAGAAAGAGAGATGTGATCTAATATGAACCACTGATATGGCCGAGAATCAAATATGGACCACTGGTCCATATTGGAATTTTTACGTGGTCCATATTAGAAAAATGATAGGCTTAGCAAAAAGTTGTCACTAAAAGTTAATAACACGATTACTGTGTTGAACATTCTTTCACAAAGTCATTAGTGGTCCTAAAACAGGAACAAATTTATTTGAGTCTTCTCGTGCAAGTCTGCTTCTCCATACAAGACATAAAAGAGGAACCAATTTAAGAACAAAATGTGCGAAAACAGAAAATCACCTAGCTCATAAAATGTACTTTCGTTTTCTATGTACTGATGTATGCAAACCAATTAAGGGCAGTCACTGTTGCATATTAAATATTTAGTTTTTGGCAATATAGTGTAGCTTCCCTAATATCGTGGTGGTCCATATTTCATCTTGGTCCATATTGCAAGACTCTCCCCTACATGTGGAAGTTCGCAAATAATTTTTGCTGGTTATCATTTTAAATCTCATGCAGCCAAAATCGTGATCGATATTTACTTAAATAATAACTTTGGCCTTAAATAATTATGCAGGGATGTCAAAAAAAAAATTTACCTGTGGGGATGGATGACACGAGAGTCGAGACTAAAGCTAGAGATAAGTAACAACGGGAAAAATACTTTAAAACTAAAGAAGAAAATGTATTTAAAATGTAAATATATTGGTTTGGATAAGTCATGTAGTTAAATTTGTAACAGATCTCTATAGTTCGTCCATCGTGGTTCGATGATGACCACTTTGTCTTCCAGTGGGCTGAGGGCTTTGCACTTGGGTTTTATGCCTCCTCATGTGGCTAGAGAGACCTAGATCTATGTGAGCCCGAAATGTTCGGCTGCACACTGTGCAGGATAACCCAACTGGAGTTAGTGTCATTAGCCTTGCTTTTCTTCTCTGGCGTTTTTCTTCTGCCAGCGTTGTTCTCTTTTCCTCAGCAACCTGTTCCCTAACCTATATAAAAAAATATGCCGAAGTACAAATATAAATCTGACACTAGCCTATAAAAAAATACATATAAAATTGGCTCTGGGAGCTCAAGCTCACACTGTATATGTTTCAGATGTTTCTCCTGAGTAAATTATCGGGTCTGTAAATGATTTGATTGCGAACTATTTGGATGTGAATAATTGGTTTGTGAACTATTTGTCTGTAAATGATTAGCCTGTGAACAATTAGTCTCTGAACTATTTGTCTTTAAATGATTTGTCTGTAACTATTGGTCTGTGAGCTATTTGTCTGTAAATGATTTTGAATTTTAACTATTTTTCTGTTAACTATTGGTCTGTGAACTATTGGTCTGTAAATGATTTGTCTGTGAAATATTTGTCTGTGAACAATAGGTTTGTTAACTATTTGTCTGTAAAAGATTTGTTTTTTAACTATTTTTCTGTGAACAATTTGTCTGTGAACTATTTGTCTGTGAAAATTTTTTTCTGTGAAAAATTAGTCTGTGAACTATTTGTCTGTAGATGATTTGTCTGTAACTATTTGTCAGTGAATTATTTGTCTTTGAACTATTTGTTGCTGAACAATTTGTCTGTGAACGATTTACGATCAATTTGTCTGTGAAAGATTTTTCGTGTTTCCCTTAAAACATAGAGAATGGCCAAGTTGTCTGTCCTTCCATAAAAAAAAAACGTCATAGAGACGCCTATGCTCATGTGTGACTCTTGCTTTTTTTCCTGTTGTTTTTTTAAAACTCTAGAGCCCTCTACCATGATGGACTGTGAACTAGACCGTGACCAGTCACTGAACTCGGGATATTGCTACAGATTAACTTTTCCCAAACCTCGACAGTGCCCCCGTAACATCACGTTGTAATGCCTAGTTTAGTTACATAAAAAATAATAAAATATTGTAATAACTTAAGGGAGGCCACTCAACAAGGCGATTACTACACGGGACATCACAAGTACATAAGACAACATGTGCCTTGAATACAACAGTCTCTTCATATTGGCTCTCTAGACTTGGGCGGAACTTGCTCTCTTCCTTCTAATGTCAACATCCTTCCACAGACATAAATAAATATAGACTGGCCAATAAGAGAGTTTTATGAAACGAAAATGTGTGAATTGCAATTGTGTGTACTTTATTTTATGTCTATAAATTTTGTTTAATCTCTAAGACTGAAGATCATGCACTTTTTAAATGTTTCGTAATTCGGAAATCCAAATTCAATAGATATACATGTATTCAAGTTACATGAAGTTACTTCCTATTTCCAGTCTATATGTGGGCTTGCGGCCCTAGCGCTATTTTTATTATGTATTTTTGTTTTATAGGCTAGAGCTATTCTTGTAGATGTTTATATTTTTATAGGCCAGAGCTTTTTTATAATTTTATTTTATATAGGTTAGGACTTGAGCTATAAAAGCTGATGTTTTCAATGCTTTTAAGACAGTGTCCATTGGTCTGTACGTCAGATCTATCTTTGTCTTTGTGGCTAGAGATCTTAGTGATCTAAAGAATTATTTTATTATTTCAATATTCTGCACCAGGACGGCCTGTAAGTCTATAACTATTTTATTTTGTATTTATAGTTTTAGATCTATGTGTAAATATATTTTATATTTCTTTTACTAGAAAGATCTGTTTCACTATGTGTAAATATTCTGTATATTTTAGTTTAGTTATTAATTAATAGCTGACAACACATGGGTATTTAAAGATGGCGGCGCCCAGGCCTGCAGTAAATTTCCAGATCTAGACTAATAGAATCTAATTCTATTATCTTGTATATATTTATGTTTTTTTGTAATTTGTTACAGGCAATTATTACCTGCTATTACCCCTGCTATTGCCCCTGCTATTGCCCTGCTGTAACCCCTGCTGTAACTCCCGCTGTATTATTGCTGCTATTATTTAGTACTGCTGATTTAGATCTAGGGCTAATTTGTTACTGTTTAGATTTAGACTTAGTCTGTTCTCAGTGAATAGTTATTTATAGCAAGGTCTAAGTCTAAGAAGGTTTTATCTAGGTCTAGTTTTAGTGTGTTATATACAAGTTTATTTTTGTCTATGTAGGGTATTTATATTGTAGATCTAGACTAGTTTATTGTTGGTTGTTAGTGTAAGTCTAGGTCTAGTTTAAGTTTAGTAGTTTGTGTCAGATAGTTAATAGTTATCGGTTAGGTTAGGAGTCTAGTTAGTATAGTAAATTGGTGTCAGATAGTTATTGGTTTAGTTAGGTTTTGTTTGGATTAGTTGTTTGGATTTAGTGGTTTATTTTTAGTTATTTAGGTTTTAGTGTATAGTATATATTTTATTTTTGATTTATTTTAATGTAAATAAAATTTCATTTTGTTTTATTTAACTTAAGTAAAAGTTCGTTCTTGCTTTCGTTTAGCTTTAGTTACATTTAGGTATTTTAGTTTAGTTGAATCTGGTCGCTCAGACGAATCTCGTCCCTCGGTCGCAGACTGGGGTGTCACAGACTGAACCCACCCAGTAGCGCCACCATCTGGCTACTGGTATTAAATTAAATGTTAAGCTGAAATAAGCCTTAGTGCCACCTGACCAGCTTACATATATTTATATATGTCTATGCATCCTTCTATGTCTAGTCTATAACAGTGTGCACCTTCTGCACTATTTTGGATCGCGGTGTGCCGCGCAGGGTTATAACAATGTTAAAAACGTTTAAACTACATAAGGAATTATTTTTTATTTATTTTAGCAATGGAACTGAGATGCTATACAAGAATGCTAGTAATACTAAGTAAATAAAGACCGCATCACAGGAGATTCGAAACATGATAACAACGTCTCACGATGACCTGTAAGAAAAACACAAATTAAAACTTTGGCACTATCACAAGGCTCTCAGGGTTTGCAAAGATCTTCCTACAGTGAACAGTACCAGGAAAAAGAAGAAGAGGGAAAAAAAGATGGGAAGAAAACATTAAAGAATGGACAGTCTGTCTTTGATAGAGATTCTTTTCAAGTGAAAAGAGGGAGAGAAATGGATAAAAACGGTCGACAAGAGTTCAACAGACAACGAGACAAGTAAAGTCGAATAAGGAAACAAAAACATCACTGATCAAGACATTTTTGTGAATCCGTAGAACGCCGGTTAGAAGCAACTAAAAGAAAGCATGATATTGCTTCATCGGCTGAGGCATAGACAGTGTATCTTAACTGTCGCATACTACGCAATGCTGGGTATAATGCACGTCTGTATAAAACAAATAATTGGAGAGATAGACCAGTGATATCCAAACTATAGCCCGTATCCGTATGTGAAAGGATACTATCTGGCCCCTCAAAACATTTTCTCCACGTGCTTAAATATAAGACTTTTGTTTTTTTTTTCTCTTTTGTTTTCGAAGATTAAGCAAGTGTCATGAGTGTTGGAAATTTATTTGGTCCCCAGGGGCCCATGTCGTAAATAATGGACACCACTGAAGTATCAGTGACATAGTTAGACATGCTGAGAAAAATATGTCCCTTTTTATCCACCACAGGTTTAAGAATGACTATTTAGGTCTATTGTTCAACTCTTTACGTGTGTATGAACCGATGCGTGTCGTAGATAGACTGATGGAAACGTAAATTGTACAGTCCAAAGGCTTTATTCACACTATAAATTTCAACGTTATTCAGACAAAATCACCGGAGCGTGAATAAAGGGCTATGAGAAATTCCATTGTTCAACATTTGACTACAAAGTTGTCCTTCATGTATGTCTCTTAGTCCACCAATTCACCATAACGTTAAAGTAGCAACCCCCCCCCATCCCCCAAAACTGTCATGAAAAATGGTAAAGCATGACATTTTTAGATGGTAACATATTTTTATCTAGACACCTTATTCATGCCACCGCCCCCTCCCGATCCCACCATATCGGCCAACATACTAGAGCGGGGGGCGAAATATAAATAATTAGTATATATTATTAACACAATAAGTTCGTATACCAATTGGTGAATTCTAAACTAAAATTCGTCCGCCCCCCCCACCCAAAATTGGACCGCCCCCCCCACTCGAAAGCTTATGGGGGGGGGCGAAATTGATGCCACCGCCCCCTCCCGACCCCACCATATCGGCCAACATACTAGAGGGGGGCGAATAATGTAAAAATATAGAGAAATATAAAATAATTAGTATAAATTATTAACATAAGTAATACATTCATGCATGGGCGCCCGCAGGGGGGTGCAAGGGGGTGCACTTGCACCCCCCTGGATTCTGAGTAGCCTAATTTTGGTAATTATTTTCGCACCACCAAATCAATTAACTTCTAAGTAGCAGCTGAACATGTAGTGCTTCCATTGGTTAATGTAGTAGTAGATTAGCCCAGGCGTATGGAATGGATGGCCAACCATGTACGTGCGTGCCTCTGAATTGTGAGTAGCCACATTGTAGACTTTTTTTAAAAAATATTTTATAATGAAATACATCATCCAGATGTGTTTTTTATTACGTAGATGTAGATTTAGTCAGAACCCATGGGTGTGCAACATCCAGGGCGCCCGCAGGGGGGTGCAAAGGGGTGCACTTGAACCCCCCTGGATTCTGAGTAGCCATATTATAGCCATTTTTGCACCATGAAATCAATTAATTTCTAAGTAGCAACTAAACAAGTAGTGCTTCCACTGGTTAATGTAGTAGTAGACATAAGTAGATAAGGTGTATGGAATGGATGGCGATTTGTATGTGCGCGCTTCTGCATTCCAAGTAATCACATTTGAGCAATTTTTTAAATAATGAAATACATCTTCCAGATCTGTTTTTATTATTACGTAGATGTAGATTCAGTCAGAATCCAGGGGGGTTCAAGTGCACTATCATGTACCCCTACGGGTGCCCTGTTCATTATTAATGCAAGAGTTTAATAAATTAATATTCAGGAATATTTGGTCTTCTAAATCTAAATCTAATAGCCTATCATTAGAATATTATAAAGTATAGTAATTTAAAAAGTAGTGCTTCCACTTAAAAACAGTTGTAAAGATATGCTATTATTGTAACTAGAATAGGCAAATCTGTAGTTCATGTTCGACCATGTATGATTTTTTATAGACTTGCTATTCTTTGCACTATGAAGGGTGTCAAATGTTCTATAGCATGTTAGTCGTGGCGATTTGTTTATATTTGCACATAGCTATAGGTATTATGAATGCCACATAGTCGACATTCACAAAACATTATGTGTTGTGATTTATCAGAAGGCATGAGATCCGCTGGTCATCCACTGCTGAGGTATACTGATGTATGCAAACGCGACATAAAGCTCTTCAAAATCGACATTAACAGCTGGGAAAAAAGATCCACATAAAGAGCGAGCATAGTAGTAGAAAGAAGGTTGAAAGTACAAAGGATTGGCTTCTTTAGTCACACAGGGAAAAAATCGTCTTTAGACGTAAAATGCTACAATTTTAGTTTATATTTAGATATTTAGCTAAGGTCTAGAAACATTTTTTTTGATGTGATAAATGCTATATAGTTGCGGTCGGTGTCAGCGCTCGATAAAACAGCGGGTTAAACACGTGCTCCAGTTTACAATAGAAGAGATACAAGAATGTCATTCGAGTCACAACGCTGATTTGGATCAGCGGAGCACTGGCAGCAGAAAGAGCTCAAAAACTACAAGCTGCAGCATCATGAATTAACTGCGTTTGTTGGGTATTCTAGTGCTGAAACTGCAGATATCTCAGGCACTGAGCAGATGTCTTTGAGTGTTCGGTTTGTAGATTGCGATTCTATTCGACCTCGCATCATTAGTTTAGTTCCAGTGGTTCAGAGAGACATACTACATGTGTCTAACCGTATAACGGCATTGTACAGTCTATACATGGACAAACTACTCGGCCAAGGCTGCCCCGTGATGGCTAGAAATCTTCTTCCGTATCAGTCCCTAGAAATAGCGTTGGTACTACATTTACCTCTTTGTGTGAGACACAATGAACTGATAAATACAAATCTATTCAAGCTTAAAGTCTCAACTTTGAGATCTTTTACTGTTTGTCGGATCTTAAAATTACGACTGCAAGTGAACCAGATAAACTGCACATGTTTAATAAATGTCTCCTCCTCTTGTGTTTCTGATTTGTCTTTTCATTGTCGTCAATTATTCATCTGTTCTTGAACCAGTATCTATGGTATTGCAATCTTTCCAACTTAACATAGTGGCCGCTCAACAGCAGCTCAGCAGTAACATTAATGGCATAATGAAAAACCATCTTGACCATCCTGAGGAACACGTCAGAGATGTCATCTTGAGGAAGGAGAGACTACTGGCAGAAAAACATGATATTGGATATTGAGTTGTTACCGCCGAGAAAAAAAACACGTTTGGATTTTGGGAGTTATTACAGAATACGGCTTTACATTACATATCTTA
>JADKLZ010030827.1:0-18615 GCA_021533235.1 Biomphalaria straminea | reverse complement strand
CATAATAAACTGATGTTTTCACTGGAATAATTTTTCTTTGTTGTTAAGAATTGAGATCATTCTAGATAACTTTCTATAAAAAAACATTTATTTCTATAATCAATCAAATTTTTTTTTTCCAGTCTCGGCAAGTATATTTACTTCCTAAACTAGAATATCAATCCAATCATGGCTTTGAGCAAACAACTTTGAAAGAAGTGGTAAAAAGTTGGACTTCATGCTATATCAGACAGAAAACAAACTTACTTAGAGGTTAGGGCACTTCAAACTTTGATACTCAGATACCAATTCAAATGAGTTACAGTCATACGTGCTTAGAAAGTCCATGGGTTTCTTATATTGTACATTATAAATAGAATTCATGTCTTTCAGTGCGCATTAACAGTTTCAACTCTGAGATTCTCATGTATGAAGAGTTAGAGCCCCAGCAGATCCTAGGAGGTACCTTCAACTTTCAGTAAGTCAGTAAACTTATTGCTATTCTCTTTAGGAATAAAATAAACAATTTCCAATGGTGCCAAAAGAAAAACCTCACCAGATTGACAAAACAGATTCTTGAAGTTTTTCTGTGCACTTTTAAATTCATGTGGGCAGATACCTGCTATGGCTTAACATTTGGTTTAATACAATTACATTATTTTTACATTCTGATACATTTTATTTTTACATGTAAAATAGCAAGTACTGAAAAATGGCTACAGCAGCATAGTTCCGTTTTGGAAATTATTTAAAAATCGGTAGAGCAGTCTGGTAGAGATAAAAAAACATAGTTGTTTTTTTTTTAATTTAAGTTACCAAAATATTGTACTTCGGTAATAGTTGATAACTTACTTGAATTTTTTTTTTGCTTTCAGGCCCAAAGATGGCTTTCAGTTTTTAGATACAGTTATAAATCATTTGATGAGGTCTGTAGTTTTATTCATGTAAATGTGTTTACATTTGTAGTTTATGTACTCTAGGATGGAATATTTTTGTACTTAAAGTTTGTGTAATTTGAAAAATGTTTTTTTAAGCTTGGGTTGTGGCAAATACCTCTTGAGTCATGAACCAGGGAAAGATTTTTGTGCACTTCGATGCCAAAAGCCAGAAGGAAGGTAAGTATTATATGACGGGTCTAGAAATATTTTTTTTCTTCAAATAAATCAATCTTTATAAGAAAAAAACATGCAGATTTACATAAAGTGATGAATTTTCTACACAGACAACATACCAGTGCTTTTACAGTAAAACATTCTTATTTGAAATTTACTTGGAATTTATTTTACAATAAATTGATGAAGATAAATAACCTAACAGCTTTTACATAGATTTGTCATGATTCTTGTAGTTTATTCTAAGGCATGCAGAAAGAAAAATCATTAAAGACTATGATTATGCTAGAGTGCAATAGTTTCAACTCTGAAGAAACATCCAAAACATAAAACAAATAACAAAGTAAAACAAACAGAAAGCCATGAAATATTTTATTTTCCATCCTTGTTCTGATAGCAATTACAGCTTTAATTGGGTGGAGCTTCATTTCATAGTTAATTTATATCATTATTCTTTTACAATGTCTATGTTTCCATTTTTGCATCATTATTCTTTTATACCTGCCCATGTTTCCTCTTTTACAGCTGTTAGAATTACATTATTTTTTCCTCTTTCCAACAGCAGAGAGAAGCAAGTACCTGAGGCTGTTTCAGTGAATAAAATCAACAATGACAACACTGTGCCCTGGATCCCAATTGATCCAACATTAATTACACAGACACATCTTGCCTATGGAAGAATTCCAGCCACTTTTATACCAAAAGGTGAAATAATTGCCCCACTAATCTTCTTGTTTTGTTTTTTCAGACTCTTGTCTTAAAAGTTTTGTTTTTTCAGACTCGTGCTTTGATACTTATATATATATACACACACACAACATGCTTTCAAGGTGCAACAGCCACTGAAATTTGCACTTTTATTTTTTTTAGTGCACTTATGTAAAACTAATTTTAGAACAAGATTTAATGTATGTAGTTCATGTTAAAATCCTCAGCTCTATTTTTAAAATATTGGTAATGATAAACATATTAGCGTGGTCAAGAGGCTAAGTGCAGCTTGAGCTTGGCTTGCTTGGCTACCTAGAAGGGGGCTCGAGGTTCGACACCCGACTCGGGCAGAGTTGTGTTTACTGAGCGCCCAAAGGCAGCACAGGAAACCAGCTCCTAGATACCCCCTCCCCCACTGGTTCACAAATGAGATTGGACCAAAGCGCTCTGAGCATGCTATCAGCATGAAAGTAGCATGAAAGTAGCGCTATATAAAAGCTATAATAATAATAAAAAAAAAGTCTTCTAAACTGTCTACCTATTTTTATGCAGCCTACTGATACTTGTGTCATTTTTCTGTTCAATGTAACTGTAACCTAATTGTATCTTTCATTTCAGATTTTAGTAATAGTAAGAAAAAGAAAAAGAATAAAAAAAACTTCAAGAAAGACAATGATCATCAAGGTCAAGGCAAGCAGCACAATTGTAAAAGTAATGGGAACACTAGTAGAAACAACAAGGGCAAGACAAAGTAATTTGTTGTTTTATTTGAATTTATCAATTGCAACAGAGATAGAATCTCTATATTGTTGTTAATGTAGTATTTGAATTTAGAAAAAAAAAAACATAATATCTTGAAAGTAATTTGAGATATTGTGATATACATTTATTAAAAAAAGAGTAAGAATCTTAATTATAATTTAAGTTTAGCATTTAAAAAAAAATATTGAACTGTTGGAATATCAATGACCTAAAGGATGATAAATTACTAGCAGGTTTCAATAAAAGCTGAATTTAAACATTAATTTTTGATGTGCTGCTGCAAAGTTAATAGTGTAAATAATTTGTACATTGTTGTTTGTTTTTTTATTCCACTATCTTTTCTCTCTGAGACCTAGTCAAAACAAATATCAAATAAAATAAATAAAAGTTGATTTTCTTGAGCAGTGTCTTTTTTTTTTTTTTTAAATATATTTTCTTATTATTAAAAAAAAAGGTTCCCCTTTCAGACTTTGTGATTTAAAGGTCATCTGTTTCTGTAAGCCAGCACAAAGACCAATTAATTTCACTTTTCCCTATCTAATATCTGGTAAACAGAGCAGGCTGGACTCAAAGGTGCCCAAAGATCCCAAAATTCACTAGGATTTGAACCCAGTACATCCAGTTTGGAAGCCAAGTGCTTTACTGCTCACCCACAGTGCCTTTTATGTAACACTTCTTTAAAAATAACATGATATTTTTTTTTACAATGTCAAACAAGAATTTTAAATGGGTTTCAAAAAAAAGAAAAACTAACATTTCATGTTTATTTTAAGAACCACAACACAACTATATTTATTAAAAGATAGTCAACAAATATTCATGTTTTAACTAAAAGTTGTAATAGCTAAAAAACAAAACAAAAAAACAACAACTTTTAAACAGTAGTGGGGACACAAATAATTACACCAGTAATCAAACAGATTTGTCAGTTTCAAGCAGTTATACATACTGGTAACATACACAAACAAACTGATCAGTACTACTTTATACACATGCCCATAATATATAACATATTTGTATTAAGATGCAGCACAAGCATGCCTAATCATTTTCAGTGTACTTCACATTAGAAATTCTAATAACCCATAAATAATAAATTATATTTAATTGGCATTATTAGAAATTCTAATAAGCATAAAAAAAATATATTTAATTGACAATGTCCCAAAAGTTTAAATAACGTTTAACATGTTGTGGCAAGGGCAAATTGTCAATGTTTTTATCTATGTTGGGCTGGATCAGCCTGCGTATTCTTACACGACACAACGCTAAGAGCCCAAGGGGCTGTGAGACATGCTGGTACAGCATGGTGAATAAGTCTCTCTTCTTTTGAGCCACGCAGGGTAAAAGAGATGAAGGATATCTAAGTGAATCCAGATATTCCAACTTTAGCCTGGAACCAGCAGCCAGCAGGAGCCTGGCTATGACCACTGCAATGTCATACTGAGGTCCTATAGACATGGATAGATTATGCATATTAACCATCAGCGGGGAAAGACGAAGCCGGTCCTGCGCGTTAACATCTGCACCATAGGCCAGAAGCAGTCTGACTTTATTAACATCCTGTAGGCTACATGCATAGTGTAGAGCTGTCTCTTTCATGTGTGAGCAGGCATGAATATCTGCACCCCAATGTAACAATAGTTCAACAGTCTCTGACCCTGCCGTTTGAGAATAGCAAGCTATTTGTAGAGGATTCATACCAAGGGAGTCCGTTTTATTGATGTCAGCTCCATACTGGTACAAAACCTAATAAGTAAGAACAAGAAAAATAAGTCATACAAAAATGATGCAAGAAGAAAAAATAAATACTAAATAAAAGATAAGGTTGTGACAAAAAAGTTGGTAATCAATAAAAGAGACAAACAACCAAGGTATATTTCATTTGTTTCTTAAACTAAAGGGCAGGTTAGATAGTACACCAAACTAGTTTATATAAACAACTTATTAACAAGGATCTCTATATATACAGGTTGGTCCACAGAAAAGTAGCCCAACATATAAAGGCCCCTTAAGGAAGCTGGTGGTATCCCTTTCCACACATAGTGCCCTATGAAGAATAGAAAGTGGCCACCTAGTGTATTGACTATCGACATTATAAGAGATTCAGAGTGTGGCCTTTGCTGGATGAGGGAGGAGGGCAACTTGTCACTTTGTATAACTTAAGCGGCTACAGATTTCAGCTTCATTATTATGATGAAGAAATACCATCATCATCTCCTAGCTTCTTGGAAACTAAAAAAAAACGACCCATGATATATGGGCTCAAGGATTTTTATTTTTGCTTTCACATGGGATAGGCTTATCAGATCAGTTGAAACAGTCAAAGGTAGAAAGACTAAACTAAAAAATGATATGTTGTGGGAAGGGTAAAACTTATTAATACTGGTATATGACTAATTTCAATATCAGTGTAGAGGGGGGCAGCACCTTTTTTATAAATCCTCTTATGTGGTTGCTTGCTTGTTTTTTGTTACAATGTAAGAGAAAAAAATGCTTTCCAATGTTTTAGTTTTTTAAACAGGAACATTCTTTCAAATATTTAGCAAAACAAATAAATGGGGATCTAGCCAAGAAGGGATAATTTGTTTTTTGGAGAACAATATTTGCCCCAATCTCTTCATAAAAGTAAATTAAATTGTTTCATTTATGGTCAAGAAAAGAGCCATGTAACCACTAATGTCTTTCAAAAGTCAGTTACCCTTTAGAGATGAAGGGATTTGAGAGAGAAAATATACAAAAATCGAAACAAAAATCAACAGAATTTGAACTTGATATTTTAAGTGCTATATTTCTTGGCTCTTCTTGTATCTCATAAATTATGTACTTGAAAAATATATAATGTCCGTTGACTAAAGGGTCCACTCTTTTGACATTTAAACATATATATGCTATTGATACTGGTGTTTATAAAAGGCATTTTAAAAAAAGGTTCCCCATTACCAACTAAATATATATTGATCAGTTTAAGCTAAAGGTTTAAGCAATTATTTCAGCACAATGACAAAGGACAATAAATATATAATGTGGACATAAATATTCTCTATTCCTAAGTGAAAAAATCTTCCATGTAGTACCTGCATGCTGAGCACAAAGGAGTCAAACAACTAGATTGTTCAGTATCAACAGAAGATTCACTGAAATCATTGAGCTGTAGCAGCATTTCCAATTCTTTGTAAGGTACAGCTTCCCAGTCTACACCATCTACCATTCAAACTATAAACATTCAGAGAGACTATTTTGAGAACTTGCCATCTATAATAGGGGACATGATGTTAAGGTCATCTGTTTCTGTGGCCCATGGTTAACAAGGGTATTGTGTGGCCAGCACAACGATCAACCACCTTATGCTTGGTGGACTCCAATCCCAAAATTAAAAAATCTAAGGATTTAAACCCTAAACTCCTTAGTTCAGAACCCATGCCCTTTACCAATCAGCCTTTTCTTTCTTCAGCCATTACATACCACTCAGGCTCAATGACAGTAGTGTGCACACAAAAAAAAATCATATTCATATAAATTAATATATAAATATAATATAAATATATATGTTAAAATAAAGCTACACAGACTTGACACAGAACCTATTCCTGAAAAACCCACTTTTATTCCTCCAATCATTAATTAATTAATAGTTTTCAAGTACGACACTTCTTTCCTCTATACTCCAGTCATTTAATGCATTAAGATTTAAACACACACAGACACAAATCTTACTTTCATTAATTCAATATTCCCATATTCACTGGCATGAGTCAAATAGGGCCTCTTGTGGACATTAGCTCCTGCTTGAATGAGAAGGTAAAGAATTTCCAGTGCTGAGTCTCGAAGGGCGATTTCTAGGGGAAGTCCTTCTGGCGAGTTGACATCCGAGCCAGCTTTCAGTAAAACTTCCACCAAAGTTTTATCTTTTGTATAGCAAGCTTTTGTGAGAGGAGTTTCTCCATTTTCTCCTGCTATGTTTACACTGGCTCCATGTTTTAAGAGAAGTTCTACCACAGGGATGTTGACTTTTTGACAAGCAAGATGAAGACTAGAATTACCATCGCCATCCTAGGAAGTACAATTCATGAATAAAAAAGTTTTATGAGAAATTAAGAGTTAACAGTTATTATTATTTTAATGTTTTATAAAATATGTTTCAGATGTTCCTTTAGAAATAATAAAAAAAAAATATTGTATTAAAATGTATGACCCTTGATAAATCTTATCTCTGCCTGTTAGATGGTCCTATCTGGGGCATCAGCTACCAACAAGCTTTTACAGGCATCTGGGTTCTGTCCTCACATCTTTCCCATCTGCTTCCACATCTTGGTGACATGTAATTTTGGGCCACCCCCCTCTTCCTATTTCTTTGGGGGTTCTAGGTGAGGGTATTGTTTTGTGATGTTAGAGATGCAGTTTTGCAAAGGGTATGGCCTATCCATCTCCAGCATCTCTGAAGGATATCTTATTCAATGGGTTTCTGCTTTGTTCTTTGCCACAGTTCCTCGTTTGTGATCTTGGGTGGCCAGCAGAACATAAGAATCTTGGGTGGCCAGCAGAACATAAGAATCTTTCTGAGGTATTGAGACATCAATACCTGCCACCCTGGACAAATAATTGAATGACTGGAACCAGGTACTCAAAAAAAAATACTGGCAACATTGAACACTTACTTTGTGCTATCATTAAATGTTGACCATGGTGATTAGTCCCCATTAAAGGAATTTATAAACTGAATGTCCATAAAGTTGATGTACTTAAACACATGTGAATTGTATAGATATCTATATTTACATTATCAGTTGAATTATATTAATATAACATGTAGGGCTGTTTACAAATATAATGAAAAAATTATTTTTTTCAGATACCGTATTAAAAAACACAACGGACTTCATTCACCAATCGTAAACAAACAACATTTAGTCACGTGATTCTATATATCTTCTTAACAAATTATGTAATCCATAAAGGTTGTCACATGATATATATCTTTTTTCATTGTTTTATCAATATTATCACCTGGCTAAATGTTGTTTGTTTATGATTGGTGAATGAGGTCAATTGAAAATGTATTTAAAAGAAACAATGTGTTAGATATATAGACATATATCTTTTTATTTTGATTTTCTCTTTCTTATCATGAACATTTAGCACTTTCAAAAAATTAACAAGAAAAAAAACACTATGTTTTTTTGTGATAGTCTAAAACATAGAATCTATCAAGACAACCATATGCTCAGCATAAAAACCCTTTTTGATCGAAGAATGGTATTTAATACATGGGAACACAATTAACATACCAGGTCATCTAAATGTGCCTGTGCTTCAATTATTTTTCTGGCGATTCCAATATTTCCATATGTATGATTACAAGCAAAGTGTAGAGGGCTCCTACTAAGATATGTAGAATGCTTGTTGACTTGGGCCTGGTGGTGTAAAAGTATTGTAACCAGATCTTCCCTGTTGTATTTGCAAGCTGAACACAAAGGAGTCAAACCACTAGATAGTTCAGTATCAACAGAAGATTCACTGAAATCATTGAGCTGCAGGAGCATTTCCAATTCATTGTAAGGTACCACCTCCCAATCTACACCATCTAGCATGTTCATCTTATTTGGATGTTACACAACATTCAAGAACAAACATTGGCCTGATTAGCTGATAGAATTTATAAATCTAGATCTCTATTATAATATGATTGTGACTTTATTTTCATTAGAATTAGAGTAATGAAACTAGAGTCTAGTAGAGTAATGACTAGAGTAATCAGCATCATTAGTAATCTAGTTTAAAAGTTTAGATTTAGAGGACCGTTAGGCTTAGTTAAACTAGTACTACTCAGAGTACTCTGTCTCTAGTCTAGTAGTTTAAATCTAGATTAGGTACTTGCACAGTCGGCCATTTTGGATCTTAAGACACATTTGACATCATAAACAATTTCCTGTTCAGGTTTTACAAACCTGAAATTATGCATGTCCTAAGAAATGACATTGCTTTAAAACTGTGTGTTTTTATGACATTTTCTTGAGTTTACTCTAAAGATAAGAGGTTCCTCTAATGGCTAGTGGGGAAAATTTTTTTTTTTCTCTTACTATGTCCAAAATATTTTAATCAGAAAAATTAGAAATTTTCAAATAACAAGGAAAAAAATATAGGTCTCCGTACATCTTTACTTTTTAACCATACACTTAGAAAATTCATTCAGCTTTCCAATGATACCAAATTTATTATGATTAAACGAGTCAACGATACTTTAAAACTTAGCACACTTTTATCAGGTACTAAAATTTCACTAAGGTCGTGATGACCTTTTATCATTAATATCCCTTTTTACAGTAGTAAAATAAAATTAGTGTAGACTAAAACATGTAAAATTGAATCAATCACTTCTTTATACCAATATCATTTATTTTTAACACTAACTGTAATAAAGATCTGTATGCTGGGGAGTTCTTTTGGACAGTCGATGTCGAAGCTAAAATCTGTAAATCTAGATTCTAGGTCATATCTAAAATATTCTTTCATATAAATATACTAAAATAGATCTAAATCTTATATCTGAAGATTCTTTTACTAATCTACTCTATTGTTATGTAACTAGATAGATCTAGATCAATTTATAAGCTTTTTGTGTTCAAAACTTGACAACCAGGAGCATTTTTCTTTTTATAGACTCTATTTAAGGAAAATTAGAAAAATTTTAGTTTTTTGTAGTTTACTAATGATATTTTAAAATTTTAATTTCATTTTGATTTGCCACTTATATAGTAAAATTCCTCATTTGAAACTGTACAATTTAATATATACTTTTGTATATGTATTTACAATAGTTTTCGAAATATTCACATTAAACAAACATTTGCTTCACTTTTTTTTTTATTTCTCTATATAAAGTCCATCGGATGTCAGGACACTTCGGACAAACTTAAAATCACAATAACTTTTGAACCAAGAATGCTAGCATCATAAATTTGGTGTTGTTGGAAAGCATTTTTCATCCTCTTTCATTCTATTACACATTTGTTAGCATAGGATCAATTTAAATTTTTTGGTGCAACTACCTAATCTAGATCTAGTTACTAGTTTAGTAGTTAGGAGACTTAGACTTTAGTCTTAGCTAGTAGTCTTAGTCGTCACTTTTTAGGCTTAGACTGCCTTAGACTTAGACGTCACTTAATTAGAAACTTAGTCTTAGGCAGGAGTCTTAAAATATTTAGATCTAGTAAAAATTAGTAATTAGTTGAGTCGGTGAGTGTGTGACTCGGAGTCAGTGACTGAGACTGAGTGAGTGATGAACAGACGTAGGCAGGCTAGTCTTTATATTTATAGGCTTTACTCTACTGGACTCCAGATATTCTAGGTTGATTTTTGTGAGAAAGAAAATCTTAATCCTAGATAATTTATTAGATTTATCATCTAGATATAGATCTAAATAATTCAGTTATCCATGTTTTTTGTTGCAGTCTAAGATACAATTGTTGTGGAGAGGGGATGGGGGAGCATTATCAACATAAGGGACACTACTCCCATAATTAATTATACTGTTGCCAAGTCTAAACGAGTCTCCAAAACCAAATTTCAGAAAAAATAAAATTCATTTAGCTTCAGATCAAGACAGCAGTGGCACAGACGTACTTTGTAAGAAAAAGATATTCTACATTGGCAACATAATAAAAGTACCGTAGTCTAAATCTTGCTCGACCTGGTACTAGAAGGTCTAGATTCTAAATCTATGATACTCATACTGTAATTTGTAAACTGTAACTGACTATTCAACTATTGTGACTATTGTCACTATATAAATATAATATAAGTATAAGATAATAAGTCACTATAATTTGGTATATAATTATTATATTTATATCTAAATAGTGTATAACTGTATTAAGACAAGTATATCTTATAGTCTTACTCTTAACTGTCTTAAGTCTAGATTTTAGTCTTGTGTAATTTTTTAAATGCAATACACATTATTATTATAATTATACACTAGTAACACTAAGTCTAGAAGTTATAACACTTTATAGTTTATATAAGTATACTAATATAGTTTATAATAATTTTATACTCTACACTCAGCACTGACTATTGTGCTACAGCCAAAGTTCAAACAACTTAAATTTAAGTGATTTAAGTTTAAAAACCAGCATAGATACTTAATACTGGCTATACTCAACTATAGTTAAGTTATAGACACTTTTGTAACTATTACTATAGTCTATAATCTAAGTTAAGTAGATATAACTATACTCTATAGTATATAAGTAGTTATATATATTTATATTGGCCTCCTTCAGTCATAGAATGACTATGGCATGGTCCATCTCAAACACTTGTTAATATAAACTTCTTAAATGGCTGTGGAGCCTGTAACATAATAGTAACATGGTTTGATGTGATCTGTTTAACTTTGAGGGGAAAAGTATGTGCTTCTAGTTGACTACTTCTCAAAGTTTATTGATGTCAAAGAACTGTCACAGGAAACTACATCAGATATCATCGAAGCAATGAAGAGTATAATCGCATGCCATGGAAAACCTAGAAGATCAGACAGCGGGCCACAGTTCACTTCTTGAGAATTCCTGAATTTCTGTAAGTCATATGGAATAGAGCATGAAATGTCGAGTCCTCATTTTCAGAGTTCAAATGGCGAAGCTGAAAGAGCCATTCAGACAGTGAAGAAACTGTGGAAGAAAAGTGAAGACATTTCTGTCGCTATTAGACTATAGAACTACTCCACTGACTAATATAAATTTGCCGCCAGGAGAATTACTCATGGGACGCCGACCCAGAAATTTGTTACCTTTGAGCGAGGAAGTACTCACACCTAAGACACCAGATCTCAAGGTGGTGAAGAAACACTTTTGACTCCGAGAAACAGCCTCAGAAACATTATTATGATAGAGGAAAGGAGTTAAGAGTCATAATCCACTACAAGATGGAATGGCAGTCAGAATGAAACTTAATTCAAAGTGGAAACCAGGAACAATAGTTTTGAAGCATTCTAAGACTAGATCATATAATGTCAAAAGTGGAAATCAGGTCTACAGAAGAAACAGGAAACACATCTGAAAGTCTTCTGAGAAAGCAAATAGATGTGACAATAATTATGACTTTCCAGATGACATGTCAAAACAACTGGAACCACAACATCTAGAGAGTCCAAGATTACAAACTACGCTAGATGTAGAGCCGCCACTAGACACTGCTTCTTCTAACACCTCTAGACCTCATAACCTTACGTGACATGCTCAGGCAGAGTAGTTAACAAACCCAAGAGACTTGATTTGTGAATTGACTTTTTAGTTGACTTGTTTAGTTTGTTAGTTTTTCAGATAAATAGATTTTCTAAATTAAAGAAGAGAGATGTAACATAATAGTATTATATGTACATTTGCACACTAGCGCGTCAGTGCAACACCGCTAGTGTTTAACGTAATAAACGGAGTTCCTAATATGTCTTCCCTCTTAAACACTAGTTTGTTATTTGTGTACTAAAAATATTCTACAGAGCCCTATCTATTTTGGAGAGACTCTCTCACATATATATTGTAATAATATAAGAGACAAGGCCAACTCAACGAGACACATATTTATTGACAAGACATCACAGGACACAAAATAACATCTCCATTACACTACAGTGTCTCTAATTCCACCTCTAGACTTAGGCGGAAGTCGTTACTCTCTCTGTAAACATTGTCTTCTAGTCCGTTCACTAGAGGTGCTAGCCAGACTTGCGATGCGCAATGGCTAGGTCGTAACATTGCCCCCGTCTTAACACTTTTCGTCCCGAAAAGAAAAACACTGCAGCTGAGGTTTGACAGTTCAGGTGGAGGTCGATCAGTGGGAGCCACAGGCGGTAGGGTGCCTGTTGCCCACGAATCCATCTGCACAGTTTTCCGCAGCCGTCGCTTTCTCTTTCTCCAGTTGACCAGGCTGTTGTTGAGACGATGGCGTGGCCGTTTGACACTCAACGAGATAGTGTCGAGCACTGTTTTCTTCAGCACAGCCGTTGATCGGACACGCCGTTTCAGCAGACCCTTCCGACAGACGTCTCTCGTGAGGACTACAGGTTCAACTTCAGCCAAGTTGCAAACCAAGTCCAACGCGCAGCAGTCATCCTCAGCCAACAGTCTCACGTCCAGGAGATAGGTCTCTTCAAGTTCAAGTGGAAGATGTCTTCCTCTTGACAGCTCCGATGTAGTGTGGGTTGACTGACATTCATTTATGCCAATGTCAATGATGATGGCAGAGGTACACATGTCCTCTTGATGGTTTTCTTGGCATCCACATTCCCCGTGTAAGGCGCCACACTTACAGTTCATGCTCAAGTTCTGGATGCAGTTGTCGAGCCTCACATTTTCTTCATGAGCACCGGCAGATAGGCAGAGGTCTTTAAGGTCTATAGTAATAGGCTTAGACGCAGACCAAACGTTGTCTTGACCTGTCCGGCTCATACAGGTACTGGTAACAGGTGCAACAGGAACAAACGCATCGGGCACATAACAGACGTCAGTTTCTTCATTTCGCTCTTTCCGTTCAAGATCGTCGCAGCAATCGTTGTCACCTTCCTCGTCTTTAAAGTCACAACCACAAGACTTGCCCACAACACAGACACAGACGGCGCTCAAATCCCCAGAGTCTCCGTCACCACTGTTTGTGCAACCACAGTCCTGACCATGCAACTTCTTCCCCAACGAGTCCACAGGCAACGGCTCCCTCATCAACGAGTTTATTCCTCCTTTTACTTGCGACTGAATGTCATCAATTTGGTCTATTTGGCCTTCTACTTGTGATACCATTTCGTCTATCTTGTTCCCCATACTGTTCATTTGTTCAAACCTTGCAACAATACCTTCATGCATCTTGCCAATGAGCTCATAAATATCGGGCTCTATTTCAAATATGTATGTCTCCGGATCTTCGTCCTCATCCACCAAGGCTTGCCGTAGACGAGCTGTAAGCACCTCCTTGGTACCACCAAGCTTCTCATATCGATCACGGAGTTCCTTTCTAAGCTCTTTAACTGAGAGTTGGTCTAATGTTTTCAACGATGTCATTGTGTTTAAATCCTACCTCGTCTCGTTGAGTTGCCTATAAAATCCCACTTCTGACACCATTGTAATAATATAAGAGACAAGGCCAACTCAACGAGACACATATTTATTGACAAGACATCACAGGACACAAAATAACATCTCCATTACACTACAGTGTCTCTAATTCCACCTCTAGACTTAGGCGGAAGTCGTTACTCTCTCTGTAAACATTGTCTTCTAGTCCGTTCACTAGAGGTGCTAGCCAGACTTGCGATGCGCAATAGCTAGGTCGTAACAATATGATATATTACAAGTCAAGGTGGCTACTTTCGCTTTGGTTGTCCCCCGTTTTGTAGGGGAATTCCTGAAAGACCGAAAATTTCAGGTCCGAGTGGGCACCTCCACTTCTGACACATTTGAGCAGGAAATGGGCGTACCCCAGGGCAGCATTCTGTCAGTCACCCTGTTCAACATCAAAATTAACAGCATCATAAATGCTCTGTCCCCTGGCATAGAGTGCTCTCTGTATGTTGATGACTTTGTCATTTTTACTTATGGGAAAAATATGAACACCTTAGAAAGAAAATTACAGTTAAATTTAAACAAAATTCAAAATTGGGCAAATGATAATGGTTTTAAATTTTCGGACTCCAAAACAGTTAGTATGCATTTTTGTAATTTAAGAGGGCTCCACCCAGATCCTGAATTATTTATAAACAAAAAGAAAATCCCCGTTGTAAAAACTACAAAATTTTTAGGCCTTACCCTTGATTCCAAATTTAATTTTCTCCCCCACATTAAAGAACTTAGGAAAAAATGTCAAAAGTCATTAAACATACTTAGAGTACTCAGCCATACGGACTGGGGGGCTGACAGAGACACCTTGCTGTTGCTGTATCGAAGTCTAATCCGATCCAAGTTGGATTATGGATCTATGATATATGGAGCAGCAAGGAAGTCTTACCTAAAGATACTAGAACCAATCCAAAATGCTGCCCTGCGTCTCTGTCTCGGCGCGTTCCGCACGTCACCAATTCCGAGTCTACATGTGGAGGCTGGAGAGCTCCCCATGGACATAAGGATGAAAAAGCTTGCAATGCAGTACATAGTAAAACTAAAATCTAACCCCACGAACCCTGCTTTTGATCCCGTATTCAATCCCATAAATGTTGAAATATACATTCGAAGGCCTAACGTCATACAGCCGTTGGGCCTTCGAATGAGAGAATCCATCCAAAATTTAACCCCACCCATCGACCAAATTTTCAAAATAGAAACCCCACAAAACCCTCCTTGGTTAACTAGTAGACCCAAACTAAATTTATCCCTCCTTAATTTTAAAAAGCAAAACACAGACCCAACCCTATTACAAGTCCACTTTAGGGAACTGCAGGAGAGCTACGGAGATTGTGGCACCATCTACACTGACGGATCCAAAATGGATGGAAAGGTCGCGTGTGCCTGCTCCTTTCGGAGCAAAACAATCTCCCGTAGACTCCCTGATGGATGCTCCATCTTTACGGCCGAATTGCATGCACTGTCGCTTGCACTTACGGCCGTGAAAGCATCAGAAAGGAGAAAATTCATAATCTGCTCCGACTCCAAATCTGCATTGCAAGCTTTGGGGCGGATGAAGACTGACATTCCATTGGTACACAAGTGCCTAAAGCTGTTGGACCAAATAGCAGCCAACCATAGGGATGTCACCTTCATCTGGGTCCCCTCCCATGTAGGCATAGAGGGAAACGAAGCCGCAGACAGAGAAGCAAAGAAAGCCCTAAACCAAGCAGTGTCAGGAACCCAAATTCCCTACTCGGACCTGAGACAAAGTATTGCCACTGCCACCTATCAAGAGTGGCAGGACCGATGGGAGGCTGAGAATCACAACAAACTCAGGCAGATAGTGGCGGATGTCCGGTGGCGGCCCATATCTAAGGGTCTGACAAGGCGTGGCAGCACGACCATGTCTAGACTGAGGATTGGCCACACCTACATCACACACTCTTTCGTGCTGAAGAGAGAGGGGCCACCACTTTGTGAGCGTTGTGATTCTCGCCTCACAGTGGAGCATATCCTCATTGACTGCCCCAGATACCAGGATGTCAGGGAGAAGTTTCTTATATCCACTGACTTAAAAATACTGTTTGACACTGTCGACCCTGGGAAGGTACTGGGCTTTATCCGGGAGGTGGGGTTGTCTTCGAGGATCTGATTCGTGAGTCTATATACACATATTATTTACACTAGATTCTTATCAAATATCAAAATTTTTACATATGCTCTTTTAACTGTAAATGAACCTTAATTTTAACGAGTTAATTGTTTAAACTTTGACCTTTATATAGAGGGAGAGTAGTCCTTAAGGGACTACGGGCACGACATGGCCTATACTGTGCCGATGTGCCCAAAACTAAAACTAAAACTAAACTCGCTTTGGTTGTAGAGGAGCCGGCTATTTTCTGTATGGTATGCTTTTCTTCAAGAGCTAAGGCCCATGTTTTCTTGCTGTCCATAGTCACCGTCTCTCTTCAACCAATTGCGGTCTAGGTCTATGCGTCTTCCCAATGGTCAATATCAATGTTCACTGATTTTAAATCAATATAATGGAGATGGGGATGACCAGTTTTTCTTGAGCCAGACGCGAGATGCCCGTACAGAATAATTTTCGGGATTTTACCTCAGTAATTTTTAAGTGAAATATCTTAACATGATTTATATAGAATCTATAATTTTATTTCTCAAATTCATGAACTTACTGTTGTCATAGATCATAATAAAGAAAGAGTGTCACATAGGTTTGCCCTACTTTTATATAATTTATATACAGTAGAAATACTGTAGATATGGTTATTAGGGCAAGATACAAGGATTAAAACTGTTTTTTATTTTTTGTTGATTATATGGGGGCAAAGATATGAGGCTTAATATGTACATGAAAATTGACTTTATAAAGTTTATAATTAATTTAGATCCAGAGAATGGAACCACCTTTGGAACTATTAGAATTTGAAGCTGGTATCACAACTAAATGTAGATCAACTGTAGCTGATGCAGCAATTGATTTCACTGGTGGTACTCTAGGTAAATAGCTTGCTTTAAATCTAATTAATTTCTGTAAATGCTTTACAGCTTGGTTTTAAGTAGTATTTATTTTTCATTGATGTGCTACTGGTTAAAACCCTCACCACAATACAAAAATATATTTGTGACTTTCAAACATTCCTTCTGACATCAAAGGGTTAATGTCTGTTTATTTTAAGTATAAAGTAGAGATATGAAATGATTACAAGACAAATTTTCTTGGGTCTTGTACAGTGATTTATTGTTAAAGAAATTAAAGATAAAAAGATTATGATTAAATCTTTTTTCATTTTCCTTATGCATGTATGAGGTATGTTCATGTTCTTTTTCTTCTTTAAACCTATCAAGCCTATTATATAATAGTGCTGACAGCTTTAGCAACATTATTTTAATAAAGACTAGCACTTAGTCAGATTACAAATGGTGTTAGGATTATAAGACTTTGTCACTTGGAATATTGCTGTTATTTATGAAACTATTTCTGTTTTCCCTGAAGTCAAAAGTGCTAGGTGTAATCTGCTTGTGTTTTAAATACTTTGTTTTGTCTAGGTGGTATCACAAGTGTCTATGTGGGCCAGCCTTTAGATACTGTCAAAGTCAAAATGCAGACTTTCCCAACACTATATAAAAATGGCCTAGACTGTTTTCTCAAAACATATAAACAAGATGGCATCGCAAGGGGTCTTTATGCAGGGACTGTGCCATCACTGGCAGCCAATATTTCAGAGAACGCTGTACTATTTTGTTTTTATGGAGTCTGTCAGAAACTGGTAAATCTTGATATTTCTTTTCTTAGAAGACTATAATTATATATATATTATAGCTGTTCTAGAGCGCTACTGTCATGCTTGTAGCTTGCTCCGAGCGCTATGTTCCAATCTTATTTGTGGACTGGTGTGGGAGAGGGTATCTGTGAGAAGGTTTTTCTGTGCTGCCTTAAGGCGCTCAGTAAACACAACTCTGCTTGAGTCAGGTGTTGAGCCTTGAGCCCCCTTCATAGGTAGACAAGCCAAGTTCAAGCTTACTTAATTCTCTCAACTACACATCCCAATTGTTGACTGAACAAAAAAAAAAGAAATCTGAACATAAAATGAATTGTTATTGTATTTAAATTAACTCCTGGAAATACTATCTAAATAATTTTCCTATGCCCTGTGTAAGAAAAACTTCAATTTTTTAAAAATGAATACAGTTTTCATTTTTTTTTGGTATGAAATAGAGAAAAACCAAACAGTTGGAATAAGTTAAAGTAACTCAGAGCAGTTTCCTTGTTGAAATTCCCAAATTTTAAATTTTCTAATTTTAAATCAACTTAATCATCTTATGTTCCATTTACATAGAGATCATGTTCATTATTTTTTTTGTGTCTGAAAAAGGGAAACTCTTCATTTGATAGCTAAAGTTGTTAAGAGAACTATTCACTGTTATCCACATTGTGGTGACATAGCTGACACAGAACTGTCCCTACTTCCTATAGATAAAGCTAACATAGCTTAGAGAAGACTTTTTTCTTAAACTCTGTTTTAGGTGGCCAAAGTGATGGGAGGAAAAGAAATCTCATCTCTCAATCCTCTGGAGAATGCAGTTTCTGGTGGTTTGGCTGCATTCTTTTCTTCCTTCGCCCTCTGCCCAACTGAGCTGATCAAATGTCGACTGCAGGCTATGAGAGAAATGGCTACCAAGGGTCACTTAGAAGGTGGATTAGAGAGACTCAAAATGTATGTATAACGGTTCACTGACTCCATATATAATCAGCTTACAGCACATAGGAATAGTTTAATGACCTTATATATAAACAGTTTACTAGTCCAAATAAAATGTTTTTAGCTTCCATATATAAACAGTTTAATTGTCCAAATAAAATGTTTATAGCTTCCATATATAAACAGTTTAATTGTCCAAATAAAATGTTTATAGCTTCCATATATAAGCAGTTTACTAGT